>CAKXYN010000404.1:0-186799 GCA_935064755.1 Tragelaphus eurycerus | reverse complement strand
AGCCTCATTTGTTCTTACATTCTGGCTTACAGAACTTTTACATTCTTGTTCCTTGTTATGTGGAGAAGGCAATGGCAGCACACTCCAGTACTCTTGCCTGGAAAATCCCATGGAAGGAGGAGACTGGTAGGCTGCAGTCCACGGGGTCGCTAAGAGTCCAGCACAACTGAGCAACTTCACTTTCACTTTCTTTCACTATTGGATGATCGAAAAAGCAAGAGTTCTAGAAAAACATCTACTTCTGCTTTATTGACTGCACCAAAGCCTTTGACTCTGTGGGTCACAACAAACTGTGGAATATTCTTAAAGAGATGGGAATACCAGACGACCTTACATGCCTCCTGAGAAAGCAGTCGGCAGGTGAAGAACCAACACTTAGAACTGGACATGGAACAACAAACTTGTTCCAAATCGGGAAAGCAGTATGTCAAGGCTGTATACTGCTACCCTGCTTATTTAACTTATATGCAGGGTACATCATTTGAAATGCTGGGCTTGATGAAGTACAAGCTGGAATCAAGACTGTCAGGAGAAATATCAATAACCTCAAATACGCAGATGATACCACCCTCATGGCAGATAATGAAGAACAACTAAGGAGCCTCTTGATGATAGTGAAAGAGAAGAACGAAAAAGTTTGCTTGAAACTCAGCATTCAGAAAACTAAGATCATGGCATCTGGTCCCATCACTTCATGGCAAATAGATGGGGAAACAATGGAAACAGTAAGAGACTTTATATTTTTGGGCTCCAAAATCACTAGACATGGTGACTGCACCCATCAAATTGAAAGACACTTGCTCCTTGGAAGAAAAGCTATGACCAAGCTAGACAGCATAGTAAAATGCAGAGACATTACTTTGCCTTCCATGGTCCATCTCGTCAAAGCTATCGTTTTCCCAGTAGTCATGTATGGATGTGTGAGTTGGACTATAAAGAAAGATGAGCACCAAAGAATTGATGTTTTTGAACTGTGGTGCTGGAAAAGCCTCTTGAGAGTCCCTTGAACTGCAAGGACATAAAACCAGTCCATCCTTTAGGAAATCAGTCCTGAATATTCATTGGAAGGACTGATGCTGAAGCTCAAACTCCAATACTTTGGCCACCTGATGTGAAGAACTGACGCATTGGAAAAGACCCTGATGCAGCAAAAGATTGAATGCACTAGGAGAAGGGGATGACAGAGAATGAGATGGTTGGATGGCATCACTGACTTGATGGACATGAGTTTGAGAAAGATCCAGGAGTTGGTAAAGGACACAGAAGCCTGGCGTGCTGCAGTCCAAGGAGTCACAAAGAGCTGGACACAATTGAGTGACTGACTGAAAGCCTTTGACTGTGGGGATCACAACAAACTGTGGAAAATTCTAAAAGAGATGGGAATACTAGACCACCATACCTGATGCCAAATTAACATGTATGAAGGTTAAGAAGTAATAGAACAGCACATGGAACAGTGGCCTGGTTCAAAAGTGGGAAAGGTGTATATCAAGGCTGTATATTGTCACCCTGCTTATTCAACGTGTATGCAGATTATATAATGCAAAATGCTGGCCTAATAAATCACAAGCTGGAATTAACACTGTCATAAGAAATATTAACAACCTCAGATATGTAGATGATACCTCTCTAAAGGAAGAAATCAAAGAGAAACTAAAGAGCATTTTGATGAGTTTGAAAGAAGAGAGTGAAAATGCCTGCTTCACAGTCAACACCCAAAAACTAAGATCGTGGCATCTATTCTCATCATCGCATGTAAAATAGATGCGGAAAAATGGAAATGGTGGCAGACTTTATTTTCTTGGGCCCCAGTATCTTTGTGGATACTGACTTCAGGCATGAAACTAAAAGATGCTGGCTCCTTCAAAGGAAAGCTATATGAAACTTAGATAGCATATTTAAAACAGAAATAACAATTTGTCAAAAAAGGTACCTATAGTTTAACCTATGACTTTTCCAAGTAGTCATGTACAAATGTGAGAGCTGGGCCATAAGGAAGACTAAGTGCTGAAGAATTAATGTTTTCAAACTCGAGTACAGGAGAAGACTCTTGAAAGTCCCTTGGACAGCAAGGAGATGATCAAACCAGTCAATGTTAAAGGAAATCACCATGAATATTCAATGGAAGGATTCATGCTGAAGCTGAGCTCCAATACTCTGTCCACCTGATGCTGTGAAAGATTGAGTGCAGGAGAACAGGGCGACAGAGGATGGGATGTTTGGATGGCTTCACCAACTGAATGGATGTGAGTCTGAGCATACTTTAAGAGATAGTGAAGGGCAGGGAAGTCTGGCATGCTGTAGTCTATGAGATCGCTAAGAGTCAGACACGAGTTAGCGACTGGAGAAAAGCAACAAAGAAACTGAAATGTCAGGCACCTACAGTAATGGCAAACAGTAAACACAATGTGAACACACACACCCATACAAACACACAAACACAACATACCTGTTATTGAGATAAACATAAACTCTCATGCTAAAAGCCCACTTAACTCAGTTCATATTATGCAATAACTTATGTTCAGCCTTCAACCAAAAATTATAAACTATGTTAAAAAGCAGGAATGTCTAGTCTGATGAAACAATGAAAGAAATTAATCACACTCAGATATAGGATACCATTTTGAATATCAGATTAGGATTTTAGAATAGCCATAATTCACATAGCTTATACCATCCCTCGTTGCTCAGCAGTAAAAAATCCACCTGCCAATGCAGGAGACGCAGGTTTGATCCCTGGGTGGGGAAGATACCCTGGAAAAGGTAATGGCAACTCACTCCTGTATTCTTGGCTGGGAAATCCCATGGAGAGAAGAACCTGGTGGGCTATAGTGCCTGTGGTCACAAAAGTGTCAACCAAATAATAATTTTAAAGAACAATAATCAAGGATTGTGGAAGAATTACAAGGAACAAGGAATGTATCCAACTAGAGAAGCCTGGTGGGCCACAGTGCATGGCATCACAAAAGGCTCAGAAAAGACTTAGCAACTGAAAAACAATGCAGAATGGGAATAATATAAGAAGCAATAGAGAAAGAAGCAGAATATATAAATTAATAATGACTGAGAATTTCCTCAAATTAATGAGAGCCAGTAAACCACAGATTTAGAAAACTCAGAGAACATGAAGCAGGACAAAAAGAAAAAACAAAATAAAATCTACACCTAAGCATATCATACCCAAACTGCAGAAAACCATGAAAAAGAGAATTCTTGAGAAACAGTAGAGAAGGAAAAAAAAACTATAGAAGAAAAAGAGTAACAATTACCTAAGGTTTTTCTTCAGAAAGGGCTTCCCTGGTAGCAGTTGCTAAAGAAACTGCCTGCCATGCAGGACACCTGGGTTTAATCCCTGGGTAAGGAAGATCCCCTGGAGAAGGAAATGGCAAACCACTCCAGTATTCTTGCTTGGAATATCCCATGGACAGAGGAGCCTGGCAGGCTACAGTCCATGGGTCACAAGAGTCAGACATGACTTAGCTACTAAAGCACCATGACCATTTCTTCAGAAACCATGCTATCATGAAAAGACTAGAGTTAACTTTTTAAATCATTAATCATTGAGAGAGAGAGAGAGAGAAAAAAAAAAAAGAAACACTAAAATCAACCTAGAATTCTGTAACCAGGGGAAAAAATCCTTCAATGGCAATGAGAAACAGATCCTCAAATGGACAAACAAAATCTGATGGAAAGTTGTCACCAGCAGATCTCCTCTGCAAGAACTGCCAAACAATTTCTTCTGGGAAAAGGAAAATGATACAGGTCACAACCTGCCTACACAAGGAATGTAACAGAGTTAGAGAACAAATAAATGAAGATCTCATAAAGCTTTTTATTATGTTCAGCTGAGCAAAAACATAGCTGTTTTTCCAAAATAATAATATAACTACAATATATCCAGTGATTATATATTCTGAATAAAAAGAATAAATGGCAGAAATGATACAAAGGACAGAAGAGGAAGAACTAGGAATACCTGCTACGAGATACACGGACCAACCTTCAAGCAGGATCGAATAAGAGGATTTGAATAAGTTGCAATTGTATGAGGCAAACTCTACAGAAACCATTAAAAAATGTTAAGAAGTATAACTGATAGGCTAAAGAGAACAGAAAACAAAATACAGTTAAATCTTGATTCAAAACTAGAGAATGCAGAAAAAGAATATTACAAAAGGAACAAAATATAAGTTCAATAAATAGAAAACAGTTACAAATACTGTTCATTCAATACTATGCATAATCACTTTTCATGCTAATAGTCTAAATATACCAATTAAAAGGAAGATATTGATGAAATGAATTAAAACAACAAAAATATACCTAACCTTATGCTGTGTATAAGAAATCCACTATCAATTTGAAGATAAAATAGATTAAAAATAATGTGACGGAGACAACTATACCATGCTAATATGAGTGGGAAAAAAAGGTGGACTACATACATTTACTTCAAACAAAGCAGTATTTAGAACAAGAAAGTCAGGAGTAAAGATAGGCATTATGTAATGATTAAGTGGTCAATTCCCAAAGAAATCATAACAACCCTTAATGTGTTTGGACCAAAACAACTGTGTTAAAATACACAAGGCAACTATTGATGCAGAAATACTCTTACACCTAGAGATGTCAACACATGTCTTTTAGGAATTGTCAGACTCAGTAGGCAGAAAATCAGTAAGGTGTAGTTGAACTAGATCTAAATGACATTTAAAGAATACTTAACAACAGCAGAAAACACATTGTTTTCAAATTCACATGGAACATACAGCAAGACAGATCACATTCTATGCCATAAAACTCACATTATCAAGCTTAAAAGAATAGAAATAATATAAAGAGTGCTCTCACACTGGGATCAAAATAAACTAGAAATTGACAACAAAATGATAGCAGTAACATTGAGAGTATTTGGAGATTAAAAAATATACTTCTAAATAACATGTGGGCCAAAGAGAAAATCTAATAATAAGTCTTGAAATATTTTCAACTCACTGAAAGCAAAATTACAATTTATCAGAAGTTGTGGGATAGAGCAAAATCTGTAAAGAGATATATATATCATTGAATGCCTATATTAGAAAAACCTAAAATTACTAATTTACCCTTCCATCTTAGTAAACTTGTGAAAGAAAAAAGATGAAAAAGAAATAAAGCAGAAATTAATGACACTGGAAAAAAGAAGACAATAGAGAAAAACAACAAAACCACAAGCTGTAACTCTAAAAAAAATAAAAATAATATATAAAAGTCTCAGCACCCTAATCAAGAAACAAAGAGAAAACACAAATTAAATTATGAATAGTAGAAATGAAAGAAGAGTCATGATGACTGATATGATGGACATTAAATGTATCATAAATGAATATCATAAACAACTTTGTACCTTCAAATATAAAAGTTAAATTAAGAAATTGCTTGAGGATATAAGCAAAAGTTCTGGGGGGGTGCATTGCCTTCCTCGATAACTAACCAAAATTTGAAAGGAAAAATATATAGTTTGAATAGGTCTGCCTCTATTAAAGGAATTTAATCTATAAGTAATAAGCTTCCAATAAAGACAGCAACAAGCCCAGATGATTCCACTGATGAAATATAACACAAATTTAAAGAAGAGTTGATAACAGTTCTCTACAATCTATTTCAGAAAATAGAAGCAACGGGAACACTTCTTCATTCCTTCCATGAGGCCAGCATTACATTTTAATTTCAAAACCAGAAAAAGAAATTAATAGAAAAAAAATTCACACAAAGATTGTATTCAGAGAATGAAAAGCTAAGTCACAAACTAGGAAGAAAGAATTGTAGGACACATATCTGAAAATAAATATGTAGCAAAAACATACAAAGAACACTTACAACTCAACAATAAGAAAACAAGGAAGTCAATGTAAAAATGCTTAAAAGTGCTGAATAGACCTCTCACTGCAGAATATAAACAGATGGTAAAGAGTGTATGAAAAGATGATCTACATCATATGTCTTCAGGGAATTTCATATCAAAACAACAATATAAAAACAACCTATAATAGGGCTAATGCAAAAAAAAAAAAAAAAAAGAACACCTCACGATATCAAATACTGGGAAAAATGTGGACAAATAGGAACTCTAATTCATTGCTAAAAGGAATGCAGTGATACAAATACTTTGGAAACTGGCAATTTATTTTAAGCTAAACATAGTGTTATCATATGATCTAGCAAATGAACGCTAGGGTATTTACTCAAAAGTGTCAAAACCTTATGCCCATCCAAACACCTTCAAACAAATTTTAATAGCAGACTAATTCATGGTTGCCAAAAACTAAAAGTCACCAAAGATGACCTTCAGTAGATGAGTGGGTAAAGAAACTATGGTAATCTACATGATGGATAGCTATTTCAGTCCTGAAAAAAAAAAATGTTCAAACCATAAACAGATATAGAGAAACTTCAATGTATACTGATTAGCAGAAAGAGCCAGTATAAAAAGCCGACATACAGTATGATGCCATCAATATTATATTCTGGAAAATGCAAACCTTTAAAAGAGTAACAAGTTCAGTAGTTGTCAGGGCTTCCAAGTGAGGTTTTGAGGGATGGACAGGTGGAGCATGGGAGATCCACGGGGGATTCAAGCTCCTCTGCATGACACCCTGTTAGCTGAGTACAAACTATGCATTTGTCAAACACTAAAGAACTGTAAAACACATAAAGTAAAATACATTGTAAACAATGGACAATAGTTAATAATAACGTATTAATATTAGTAGATCAATTGTGACAAATGAACTTGTATCCATTGAACCAATACAAGATGTTAGTAATAGAAGATACCAAGTGGAGGAAGAGTGGCTGGATGGGAACTCTCTATATTATCTGCCAAAGTTTTTCTAATCCTCAATCTGTTCTTTGAAAAAAGAAATACAAAGGGACAACAAACACATGGAAAGATGCCCAACACTCATCATGAGAGAAATGCAAATCAAAATTACACTAAGGTATCACGGGGGGGGGGGGGGGGGGGGGGGGGGGGGGGGGGGGAGGGGTGGATGGGGGGGGGGGGGGACCCCGCGGGGGCCCCCCCCGAGGGGGGAGGGGGAGGGGGGCGGGGGGGGCGGGAGGGGGGGGAAAAGAGGGGACACGACTGAGCGACGACTGATCTGATCTGATCATCTCATAATGGTCAGAATGGTCATCATCAAAAATTGTACAAGCAGTAAATGCTACAGAGAGCTTAGAGAAAAGGGAACTCTCTTTCACTGTTGGTGGGGATGGAAACTGATATAGCCACGATGCAGAACAGTAGGGAGATTCCTTTAAAAACTAGGATTAAAGCTATCATATAACCCAGCAATAGAAATACTGTGCATACACACTGAGAAAGGAATAACTGTAAAGACATCTGTATCCAAAGTTCATTGCAGCACTATTTACAATAGCCAGGACACGGAAACAACCTAGATTTCAACTGAGAGATGAATGGATAAAGAAGTTGTGATAGATGTATACAATTGAATATTAGCCATAAAAAGTAATGAATTTAAGTTACTTGTAGTGAGGTGGATGCACCTAGTGCCTGTTACATGAGTGAAGTAAGTCAGAAAAAGAAAAAGAGTGTATATTCATGCATAAACATGGAATATAGAAAATGGTACTTGTGAACCTACTTGCAGGGCAGGAATAGAGACACAGATGTAGAGAATGGTTGTGTGGATGCAGCAAGGGCAGGAGAGGGTGGAATGAATTGAGAGTGGCACTGACAAATATAGAGTAGCATGTGTACCACAGATAGCAAGTGCAAAATTGTATGTACTACAGGGAGCTCAGCCTTGTGCTGTGTGACAGCGTAGAGGGGTGAGATGAGTGGGTGGGAGAAAGGCTCATGAGGCAGAAGATCTATGTATACTTATAGCTGATTCATTCTGTTGTATAACAGAAACTAACACAACATTATAAAGCAATTATCCTCCAATTAAAACAATTTTGTAAAGCTCTACTAATTTTAAAAACAGAAAAAAAAAACTATGGATAAGAACACATAGCCAGTACCAAGTTATATACAAAAATACCAAATAAATAACTTTCAGGAAAATGAAAAGCAAAAGATGATGGTAAAAACTTGATCCTGGAATTAAAATGCTTAAGGAACAGGCACAGAAAATACTGATAAATATAAGGAACTTCAGACATCTGATATAAAATGATCAACACAGCAAAGTCAAGAGACTGCTCTGGAAGAATCAACAATTGCTCATTTCATGTAATAGAAAATACAACATAAACAAAAGCAACCATATAAAAAACATACCTACAAAGAAACCTTAGAACAATGTATATAGCCCACATGGAAGCAACAAGAATTCCCTGAGAGCTTTAGGAAAAAGAGGTGTCAAACAAAATACTATGTTATGTGTATTCAGGAGGAGTAGATATTGTAAGGCTCACTTTTCCTTAACTCCTTACATCCAGAGCACCTAAGACCCCAAGCAACCATGGGCTGCTATTTCCTGTATCCAGAAAAAACAAAACAAAACAAAACAAAACATGGAAAACTTATACAAGGAATAAAGAAAACTATTAACAAAAGCAAAAGCACAAAACTACATAATCCCTGATGGACAATAGGTCTCCACTGAACTAGGCCATATGAGTGCCCAGGTGGGGGAGTACTCTGAGGCTGACATAGGTGTGCAGCCTACAAGGGAAGCAGACAACAAGATAAGCTGGAAAAGGCTTGAAAGTTGAGCCCCTGATTCTTCAAGTATGCCCTTGGACCATGAATCTCTACTGCTTCACTGAGGGTATCTGAGGCAGCATCTCAGAGTCCCATGCCAGGACCATGGGGCACCAAAGTTTGGGTTGCATGTAGCAGTATGGCCCAGAGGTCATCAAAAAACCAGCACAAACTTTGTTGTGTGTTTGCTGAGTTGCTCAGCTGTGTCCAACACTTTGCAATCCCATGGACTATAGCCTGACTGGCTCCTGTGGCCGTTTTGATTCTCCAGGCAAGAACACCGGATTGGGTTTCCATGCTTTCCTCCTGGGGATCTTTCCAACTCTGGTATTGAACCCAGGTCTCCCACATTGCAGGCAGATTCTTCATCGCCTGAGTCACCAGGGAACGTTAGTGCATTACAACTGTGCCTTTTCAATGGTCACCTTAATAGACTATTGCACAGGGACCAAAAGAGAAAGACTAGTATTACAGTAATTATACAAAAGGACAGAAATTCATCTCAGAACTTAAGAGCAATGCCCCTGTAGTCAACTAAGAGCCCACAGTGAGAACTGTCAGGCTAAGGATCCCCTTCCTTCACTTACTCTTCTGGGATTGTGTGGGGCATGGTTGGGGACAGGGGTGGATTCATGCCAGAAAGCAAAGGATTTCCAGGCCTTGCTAGCAGTCAATATGAAGATCCTCAGTGACATGTGAGGGCTTCCACACCACAGAAGACAGTCTCCTATCTTTCACTCTCAGCTCTTCTTACCTGCTTCAGCCATTTCCAGGAAGCCTCAGGCAGAAGTGTCCAGATAAGCATCAGGCAGAAGTGTCCAGATGAGAGGACCGTGCACGTCACACCAGGAGTCTGGGGATCTGATGCCTTCCATGTGAGGCTTTGTCCTCAGGTCAGCAGATGGGCCTTAGCCCAGCACCTACAGCAGTCAAGCGAAGACACAAAGAACAGAGAGCTTCACTCAGCACAGAAGAAGGGGCCCCAGAGAGCCCTCGCTGTCAGTCTCCAGACCTCCATGAAGGCTTTTAGGCTCGGACTCCTAAATACTCTCTGCCGGGGTTGCTGACAGAGTGAGAGGCATGGAGTGAGGCCAGTTGACTGAGCTCATCACAGTGACATCCCAGGACCTCCTAAGAGTCAAGGAAAACTTCCTTGCCAATGCTGCAGGAAACTCCTCTGGAACCCCACCCACCCAGGCCCCACCCCTGCTGTCCTCCTGGAGCCCAGATGCACATGACAGGAAGTGACATCTTCCTAAACACGCTGGAGTGCGACGTCATCTTTGACAGTGCCATTATCTTTGAGAGCTGCTGTGGACTGTGACCAGACAGAAGAGTCTCCAGTCTCATCAGTTGTCAAAGTTGGATGTGATGTGAGTTACTAGTGCGGGGACACATCTTCACACCCCCAACCCCTTTTCCGGCCAAAAAGAGGGGACCCCACAGACTCATGCCACTCTGCCCCTGCTCTCAGACCAGAGGATCCAGTCTAGTTCTTAGGCCCCAAGACCATCCACTAACCCCTAGTGGGTGTCGGGGAAGAATGCCTCAGTGAGGCTCTGCTGGCCTCTGGCTGTGCTCAATAGAGTGAGAGCCACGAGCTCTGCAGAGTGAAGGTGGGACATTCAGGGGGACTTAGGGTCTCCACACCCCAGAATGGTGGCTACACATAACACCCCATGCACTGCGACTCAGACACGGACAATCCAGGCAGCACCCAGGCAGCTCTAAAAAATGAGGGGCTCCTTTACTGTGATCCAGGACATGGGACACAACGAGGAGGGGACCAAGGTCCGAGGAACTGGCAGCCAGTCAGCAGAGGGGGGATGTCAGGGCTCGGGAGGAGTCAGGGTGACGACCATCCTTCCCATTACATGGACCACTCAGGACCCTCCCCTGTGCTCAGCATTGCCTCATGCCCAAACAGAGAGAAGGGGGGCTGCTGTCTGAGAGGAGAAGGTAGAGTGTGATCATAAAGGGGCAGCCACCAGACAGCAGAGGGGCAGATCCCGGGACCCTTTGGCGGAGGGCTGAGCACTCCCTCCTCTCTTCCTCTGGGTGACAAGAAAGGAGGCAGTGTCAACTTCAGAGCAGGAGAGGGAACAGGGTCTGTGTGGAGTGGCGGGGGTGGGGTTCGGATATGGGGGAGTCTTGTCCCAATTTTCATCCTGATTCTAAATGTGAACGGAGAGAACCTGCCCCCACTGCCAGCCCTGACAGGCCTGCCTCTAACAACAAGGCAGGGCTGTCTGGCTGTGCCCCAGTGCTCACTCTCATATCCTCCTCAGGGGTCTGAGGGGATAGGCTCACCAGGAGAACAGGAGCCCTGTGGGTCCTAGAGCACTGGCCTGAAAGACCTCTCAGAGGCAGCCTTGGTTCAGGCTGGGGAGGACTCTCCCAGGTGAAGGTGCTCACGGAATCTTCTTGTCCTTACCCTAGGTGCCCTTGGTGCCAGCTTTCCTGCTTGCAACCCACCTGCAGTCCGAGACCTGTGTCTTCATGCCTTGGAGGCACAATAAGTACCATGCCCGTGTGAAACGCCACCAGGTCCGGAGGGACACTCAGTGTCCCCAGGAGGCCCTGACCAGTGCTGCTGCAGCCGCAGAAGAGGAGGGCCCCTCCTCCCCCTCTTCTGGCCCTCAGGGTTCTCCCCTGAGCTCCCCTGCTGCTGAAGAAAGCCAGAAGCTTCAGGGAGCCTTGGCCACTAGCTCTCCTGATGCAGGGGCTTCCTGCTCAGGATCTGATGAAGGAGCCCAGGGCCCAGAGGAAGAAAGTGCAGGTGCCTCCCAGGCAGCCCTGGCCACTCAGAGCATTTGCAATGATCATCTGACCAGGAAGGCCAGCATGCTGGTGGAGTTCCTGCTGGAGAAGTACGGCAAGAAGGAGCCCATCACGCAGAACGCCCTGCTGATGGTCATCAACAGGAAGTACAGGCAGCACTTCCCTGAGATCCTCAGGGGAGCCTCTGAGCACATGGAGCTAGTGTTTGGCCTAGAGCTGAAGGAAGTCGACCGCAGCAGGAACATCTATGTCCTCATCAGCAAGCTCAGCCTCGGGGGTGACGAAGGTCCGAGTGATGAGAAAGGGCTGTCCAAGTACAGTCTCCTCATAGCGCTCTTGGGGTTCATCTTCATGAAGGAGAACTGAGCCTCTGAGGAGGAGGTCTGCGAATTCCTCAGGGTGTTGGGGGTCTATGCTGGGAGGAAGCACCCGATCTTTGGGGAGCCCAGAAGTCTCATCACCAAAGAGCAGGTGCAGAAGAAGTACCTAAATTACCTCCAGGTGCCCAATAGTTATCCTCTGCGCTACGAGTTCCTGTGGGGGCCAAGAGCCTGTGCTGAGACCAGTAAGATGAAAGTGCTGGAGGTTCTGGCCAAGATCCATGATACAGTCCCAAGTTCCTTCCGAGACCTCTATGATGAGGCTCTGAGAGATCAGGCGGAGAGAGCAGGGCTGAGAGTTGCAATGCAGGATCCAGCTATGGCTGAGGCCAGTGCCCCTTCCAGGGCCAAGTCCTGCAGCTCCTCCCACATCTAAGGAGGGAGGCCTGGGCACTTTGTTCCCTTTGTGTTGGAACAGAGCAATCATGCTCCTAAATAGTGCAGAGAAGGAAATGGCAACCCACTCCAGTGTTCTTGCCTGGAGAATCCCAAGGACAGGGGAGCCTGGTGAGCTTCCGTGTATGGGGTCGCACAGAGTCGGACACGACTGAAGCGACTTAGCAGCAGCAGTAGGGGTGGAGGGAACAACACCTATGTGTTCCTACAGTTTTAAGTAGTAAGAGAGTTTACCTGCAGTTCATTTTAACAAAATATGTATGTTTCTCCATTTATCCATAGGAGAAATATCTAGTGAAAGATGATTTAATGTAGATAGGTAAAGAGATGAGGGAGGTGTTAAGTATTTTGTAATGTTACTACTTCTGATAAGGTTTATTGTGCTTCAGAATACAAATGTATGGATCATATAAATCATAGTTCTTTGCTGTTTTAAAGTTTTGAAAGCCACAGTCGGGGTATTTGTAAAACACATTGGAAGTACTGAATATATTGTTCACAATCCAAACAAGGTAACATGACTTTGGAACAGAATTTTCTTGAAGAGTAGTCAAGCTTCTAAAGAGTGAAAGGTAGTAGGGGTGAAGCAAACCAAGTTTAGATCTCATTCCTGTTTTACATGACTAACTTCTACACATTATTTATTTCCTTTTCTACAAATGTTTTAACTTCTAAGTTTGTTCAGAATATTAATTTGGTGATGATATTGCTGTTACATTTATTGCTGTTTTAAGAGTTTTAAAGTTACAGTTTCGGTAGATGTAAAAGAGATTCACAAACCATCTTTATTGTCTCCACGATATGGAAGTAGGTAACGTGGCACCGAAGGAGAGATTTTCATGGTACTGCAAAAGACGACCACAGAAAATACTGAGAATCAAAAAGAAGTGGAGGGAAAATGTCTTTAAGTTGTCGTTTACCTTATTTCTTTTAAACTTTCTATTAGTAAAAATAAAAAAAATGCTTTGACTTATTTAGCTCATTTAAGAATATTTTTTCTTTTGTCCTAATTCACTGCATATTCTCTGCTATATTCACAGATTAAAAATAAACTCAGATGGTAGGTGGTATTTCAGGGGCTTATAATAATCATAATTTGCAGTTATTACAGACCAATACTTATTAAAGACTATGCCACTGCTTTATATGTAGTACATGCATTCCAGCATTCATGCAGGATAGGATTTACCCTAACCCTATGCTACTGGAAGTTAAGGTAAGAAACCTGACCTATGACTGAGGGACCACTGACTCCAGAAGAGGGGAGCCCTATAATGTTCTGCTCCTCAGAAGACCCCAAGAGCTTTGCACACATCTGGCACATCCTGTCTTCCAATCCAGAACTTCCAAGAGAGTAATGCCTTTGTTCGAAGGAACACAGCCTCGCATGAGTGGAGGATGCAGTCTGAGTCCAGTCAGGAGTTAGGATGAGGTCCCTGAACGAGGGGCTAGAGGACTACTTGAGCCCAGAAGAGAGGAGACTTTGGAGACCCACCCCCGATGTCAGCCATACATGGTCCAGGACAAAGCTTTCTGGCTGAAGTGCCCCTTTCCGCTGGGTGTGGTGTCAGGGAGGTGAGAGCCGTGGTCTACTGGGAGAAGCCTCACTCAGTACAGAATAGAAAACTAGTGACTCCAAATGAGGATATAGGGACTGCACCTAGAACACAGCCCTACCACTCGACACCTTCCACTGGCAAATTTGGGAATGCCGGCATGATGCACGCCACACATTTAGACCATCTCAGGAGGGGAGGAACTTGGGCTTAGGGGGCAGCCTCAGGAGAAATTCCAGGTCAGGCCAAGAGTCAAGCAGAGGACCATGAGGACTAAGAGACCCATTCACATTATAAAAGTGGTGACACCATAGAATCCCTCCCCTAGGGTCAGCCATGAGTGACCACAGGCCGGCATGCCCACGAGGGAGCCTTCACATCCTCTGAGGTGGTCTTAGGGAATTCAAGGCGGTAGCATGAGAAGACAGGCCTCCCTAGGACATGGGAAATCAGTGTGAGGACCTGGAGAGAGGACCGAGGGGAACCCCAACCCAAAGGAGAAAGGGACACACAGCCCCAGCACCGTTTCAGCTCTGAGAGCCCCAGGCAGAGGTAGTCAGATGTGTCACCCACTTGCTTCCAGCTTGGAAGGACTCTGGTAGATATGGGGAAGAGGCCCAGACCCTGAGAGAGACAGTACTCTCGAGGTCACCATCCCCAGGGCAAGGGAGGCCAGAGAATCCTGCCCTCTGCTGTTAGTTCTCAGAAGCCCCCCAAAACACCTGTGGGTAAACATGGCCTACTCTGACTTCTACACCTGGGGACTGAGGGTGCTATGGGCTTACGTATAGGGTGGGCTGACATGACATAGGGGAAATTTCCGGGTGGTCTAGTCATTAGGGGGAGGACTAGAGGATGCAGGGGAACATGAAAACTATAACAATGGGGCAACCATAGTCTGTCCCTGCTGTCAGTACTGGCTGACACTTGGATAGATGTCAGGCTGAGTGGAGGCAACTGTCAATCCCCCTCAGGGTGACAGAAAAGTGAGGACAGTAATAGTGAGACACGGAGGATATATAGGTCTTCCCAGGAGTCAAGCGAGGAGCCTGAGTGAGAACTGGTGGAGTCAGCCATCAGTTCAGTTCAGTTGCTCAGTTGTGCCTGTCTCTTTGCAACCCCATGGACTGCAGCATGCCAGGCTTCCCTGTCCATCACCCACTCACTCCTGGACCTTCTCACATTCACATCCATTTAATTAGTAATGCCATCCAAACATGTCATTCTCTTTTGGCCCCATCTCGTCCTGCCTTCTATATTTCCCACCATCAGGGTCTTTTCTACTGGGTTAGTTCTTCGCATCAGGTGGCCAATGTATTGGAGTTTCAGCTTCAGCATCAGTTCCTCCAATGAATATTAAGGATTGATTTCCTTTAGGATTGACTGGTTTGATCTCCTTGCAGTTCAAGGACTCACAAGAGACTTCTTCAACACCACAGTTCAAAAGCATCAATTCTTCAGCTTTCATCTTACTTTATAGTCCAACTTATGACTACTGGAAAAACCATAGCTTTGAGTAGCCAGACCTTTGTTGGCAAGGAAATGTCTCTGCTTTCTAACATGCTGTCTAGGTCAGTCATTGCATTTCTTCCAGGGAACAAGCGTCTTTTAAAATTTGATGGCTGTAGTCACCATCTACAGTGATTTTGGAGCCCCCACCCCCCACAAAGTCTTTCACTGTTTCCATTATTTTCCCATCTATTTGCCATGAAGTGATGTGACCTGGTGCCATCCATGATATTACTTTTTTAAATGCTTAGTTTTCAGCCAACATTTTCACTCTCCTCTTTCACTTTTATCAAGAGGCTCTTTAGTTCTTCTTCAGTTTCTTCCATAAGTGTGGTGTCATATATATATATCTGATGTTATTGATATTTCATCCAGCAGTCTTGATTCCAACTAGTGCTTCATCCAGCCTACAATTTTGCGTGATGTATGATGCATAGAAGCTAAATAAGCAGCGGGACAAATAAATACACCTTTGACGTACATCTTTCTCTATTAGGAACCAGTCTGTTGTTCCATGTACAGTTCTAACTGTTGCTTCTTAACCTGCATATGGTTTCTCAGGAGGCAGGTAAGGTGGTCTGGTATTCCCATCTTTTTAAGAATTTTCCACAGTTCATTGTGATCCACACTGTCAAAGGTTTTGTCATAGTCAATAAAGCAGAAGCAGATGTTTTTCTCAAACTCTCGTGCTTTTCCTATGATCTACTAAGCTTTGGCAATTTGATCTCTGGTTCCTCTGTGTTTTCTCAATTCACCGTGAACATGTGGAACTTCATGGTTCCCATACTGTTGAAGCCTGGCTTAGAAAATTTGAGCATTAATTTACTAGTGTGTGAGATGAGGGCAATTGTGTGGTAGATTGAGCATTCTTTGACATTGCCTCACTTTGGCATCAAAATAAAAACTCGCTTTTTCCAGTCCTTTGGCCACGGCTGAGTTTTCCAAATTTGCTGACATCATACTGAGTGTGCACTTTCACAGCATCATCTTTTAGGATTTGAAATAGTTCAACTGGAATTCCATCACCTCCACTAGCTTTATCCATAGTGATGCTTCCTAAGGCCCACTTGACTTCACATTCCAGGATGTTGGCTCTAGGTGAGTGATCACATCATCATGATTATCTGGGTCATGAAGATCTTTCCTGTATAGCTCTTTTAAAGTTTTCTTGCCACCACTGCTTAACATCTTCTGCTTCTCTTAGGTCCATACCATTTCTTCCTTTATTGTGCCCATCTTCGCATGAAATATTCTCCTGGTATCTCTAATTTTCTTGAAGAGATCTCTAGTCTTTCCCATTCTGTTGCATTGCTCTATTTCTTTGCACTGATCACTGAGGAAGGCTTTCTTATCTCTGCTTGCTATTCTTTGGAAATCTGCATTCACAAGGGTATATCTTTCCTTTTGTCCTTTGCTTTTCACTTCTCTTCTTTTCTCAGATAGTTTAAAGACATCCTCAGACAGCTATTTTGCTTTTTTGCATTTCTTTTTCTTGAGGATGATCTTGATCACTGCCTCCTGTACAATGTCATGAACCTCTGTCCATAGTAGTTCAGGCACTCTGTCTATCAGATATAATCCCTTGAAACTATTGGTCACTTTCACTGTTTAATCATAATGGATTTGATTTAAGTAATACCTGAATGGTCCAGTGGTTTTCCCTGCTTCCTTCAATGTAGGTCTGAATTTGGCAATAAGGAGTTCATGATCTGAGCCACAGTCAGCTCCTCGTCTTATTTTTGCTGACTGTATACAGCTTCTCCATCTTTGGCTACAAAGAATATAATCAATCTGATTTTCATATTGACCATCTGGTAATGTCCATGTGTACAGCCTTCTCTTGTGTTCTTGGAAGGTGTTTGCTCTGACTAGTGTTTACTCTCTCTTGGCAAAAGTCTGTTAGCCTGTGCCCTGCGTCAGTTTAATAATCCAACGCCAATTTTGCCTGTAACACCAGTTATCTCTTGACTTCCTACTTTTGCATTCCAGTCCCCTGTGATGAAAAGGACATCTTTTTTGGGTGTTAGTTCTAGAAGGTCTTGTAGGTCTTCATAGAACTGTTCAACATCAGTTTCTTAAGCATTAATGGTTGGGGCATGGACTTAGATTACTGTGATATTGAATGGTTTGCCTTGTAAATGAATGGAGATCATTCTGTAATTTTTGAGATTGGACCCAAGTACTGCATTTTGGACTCTTGTTGACTATGATAGCTACTCCATTTATTCTAAAAGATTCTTGTCCACAGTAGTAGTAGGCGTACTGGTCAGCTGAATTAAATCCACCCATTCCAGACCATTTTAGTTCACTGATTCCAAAAATGTCAGTGTTCACTCTTGCCATCTTGTGTTTGACCACTTCCAATTTACTCTGAAACCAACCTACCCGACTTGAAAGAAAGTAGGGGAAAGCACTAGACCATTCAAGTATGACCTAAATTGAATCCCTTACAATTATACAGTGGAAGTGAGAAATAGATTTAAGGGATTAGATCCAATAGACAGGTTGTCTCAAGAACTATGGACAGAGGTTCAAGACATTATACAGGAGAGAGGGAGCAAGACCATCCCCAAGAAAAACAAATGCAAAAAAACAAAATGGCTGTCTGAGAAACTTACACAGTGTAAGCTAAGCTTACACTTAGCTGTGAAAAGAAGAGAAGTGAAAAGCAAAGCTTAGGCAGTGTAAGCTTAGAAGCTAAGCTTCCACTCAGCTGTGAAAAGAAGAGAAGTGAAAAGCAAAGGAGAAAAGGAAACATAAACCCATTTGAATGCAGAGTTCCAAAGAACAGCAAGGAGAGATAAGAAATCTTTCCTCAGTGATCGATGCAAAGAAATAGCAGAAAACAACAGAATGACAAAGACTAGAGATCTCTTCAAGAAAATTAGATACCAAGGAAACATTTCATACAAAGATGGGCACAATGGACAGAAATGGTATGGACCTAACACAAGCAGAAGACACTAAGAAGAGGTGGCAAAAATACATAGACCAACTATAGCAAAAATTTCTAAATGACCCAGATAAACATGATGTTATGATCACCACCTAGAGCCAAACATACTGGAATGCAAAGCAGGCCTTAGGAAGCATCACTACCACCAAAGCTGCTGCTGCTGCTGCTAAGTCACTTCAGTCGTGTCCGACTCTGTATGACCCCATAGATGGCAGCCCACCAGGCTCCCCCGTCCTTGGGATTCTCCAGGCAAGGACACTGAAGTGGGTTGCCATTTCCTTCTCCAATGCATGAAAGTGAAAAGTGAAAGTGAAGTCGCTCAGTCGTGTCTGACTCTTAGCAACCCCATGGACTGCAGCCTACCAGGCTCCTCTGTCCATGGGATTTTCCAGGCAAGAGTACTGGAGTGGGGTGCCATTGCCTTCTCCGATACTGTGCTCAGATCAGATCAGATCATATCAGTCACTCAGTCGTGTCCGACTCTTTGCAACCCCATGAATCACAGCACACCAGGCCTCCCTGTCCATCATAAACTCCTGGGGTTCACTCAGACTCAAGTCAATCGAGTCAGTGATGCCATCCAGCCATCTCATCCTCTGTCGTCCCCTTCTCCTCTTGCCCTCAATCCCTCCCAGCATCAGAGACTTTTCCAATGAGTCAACTCTTCGCATGAGGTGGTCAAAATACTGCAGTTTCAGCATCATTCCCTCCAAAGAAATCCCAGGGCAGATCTCCTTCAGAATGGACTGGTCGAATCTCCCTGCAGTCCAAGGGACTCTCAAGAGTCTTCTCCAACACCACAGTTCAAAAGCATCAATTCTTTGACTCTCAGCCTTCTTCATAGTCCAACTCTCACATCCATACATGATGGCTGGAAAACCATAGCCTTGACTAGATGGACCTTTGTTGGCAAAGTAATGTCTCTGCTTTTGAATATGGTATCTAGGTTGGTCATATGTTTCCTTCCAAGGAGTAAGTATCTTTTAATTTCATGGCTGCAGTCACCATCTGCAGTGATTTTGGAGCCCAGAAAAATAAAGTCTGACACTGTTTCCACTGTTTCCCCATCTATTTCCCATGAAGTGATGGGACCAGATGCCATGATCTTCGTTTTCTGAATGTTGAACTTTAAGCCAACTTTTTCACTCTCCACTTTCACTTTCATCAAGAGGCTTTTGAGTTCCTCTTCACTTTCTGCCATCAGGGTGGTGTCATCTGCATTATCTGAGGTTATTGATATTTCTCCTGGCAATCTTGATTCCAGCTTGTGTTTCTTCCAGCCCAGTGTTTCTCGTGATGTACCCTGCATATAAATTAAATAATCAGGGTGACAATATACAGCCTTGACGTACTCCTTTTCCTATTTGGAACAAGTCTATTGTTCCATGTCCAGTTGTAACTTTTGCTTCCTGACCTGCATACAGATTTCTCAAGAGGCAGATCAGGTGGTCTGGTATTCCCATCTCTTTGAGAATCCTCCACAGTTTATTGTGATCCACACAGTCAAAGGCATTGGCATAGTCAATAAAGCAGAAATAGATGTTTTTCTGGAACTCTCTTGCTTTTTCCACGATCCAGCAGATGTTGGCAATTTGATCTCTGGTTCCTCTGCCTTTTCTAAAACCAGCTTGAACGTCAGGAAGTTCACGGTTCACTTATTGCTGAAGCCTGGCTTGGAGAATTTTGAGCATTACTTTACTAGCCTGTGAGATGAGTGCAATACTGTGCTCCTATAAGTACTCACACAGTACTGTGAGATACTGTGCTACTATAAGTGAAAAAAAAAAAAATTGGACTACCTAAATTTTGGAGAAGGCAATGGCAGTCCACTCCAGTACTCTTGCCTGGAAAATGCCATGGACGGGGCAGCCTGGTAGGCTGAAGTCCATGGGGTCACTAAGAGTTGGACACGACTGAGGGACTTCACTTTGACTTTTCAATTTCATGCATTGGAGAAAGAAATTGCAAAAGTCAGGAACAAAGATTGGCATGACTTAATGATTAAGTGGTCAATTCATAAAGAAATTACAGCAACCCATAATGAGTATGGACCAAAAAAAAAAAAACTATCCTAAAGTACACAAGGCAAACATTGATGATACAGAAATACTATTATACCAGGAGATGCAAACATATGTCCTTTAGGAATTGACAGACTTAATAGGCAGGAAATCAGTAAAGTGTAACTGAACTGAAAAGCACCAATAATTAACTAGATCTAAATGACGTTTATAGAATACTGAACAACAGCAAAAATCACACTGTTTTCAAATTCACATGGAACATACATCAAGGTAGATCACATGCTATGCTGTAAAACTCACATCATCAAACTTGAAAGAACAGAAATCATACAAAGAATGTTATCACGCTGTGATGGAAAGAAACTAGATACTGACAATTAAAAGCAGTAAAATTGACAGTACCTGGAGATTAAACAATATATTTCTAAATTACACTCGGGTCAAAGAGAAAATCTAATGAGACATTTTAAAATATTTTCAACTAAATGAAAACAAAATTACATTTTATCAGAAGCTGTGGCATATAGGAAAATCTGTAGAGATATATACACAGCATTGAACACCTGTAGAAGAAACCTTAAAATTCATAATCAACATTCTTAGTAAACTTGTGAATAAAGGAAAGAAGCAAAGGAAAAAGAAATAAAGAAGCAATCTACAGCACTGGAAAAAGGAAGACAATAGACAAAAACAACAAAATCAGAAGAAATCTTTATTTTGAGTAAATACCCTACTGTTCATTTCCTAGATCATATGATAACACTATGTTTAGCTTAAAATAAATTGCCAGTTTCCAAAGTATTTGTATCACTGCATTCCTTTTAGCAATGAATTAGAGTTCCTATTTGTCCACATTTTTCCCAGTATTTGATATCGTGAGGTGTTCTTTTTTTTTTTTTTTTTTTGCATTAGCCCTATTATAGGTTGTTTTTATATTGTTGTTTTGATATGAAATTCCCTGAAGACATATGATGTAGATCATCTTTTCATACACTCTTTACCATCTATTTATATTCTGCAGTGAAAGGTCTATTCAGCACTTTTAAGCATTTTTACATTGACTTCCTTGTTTTCTTATTGTTGAGTTGTAAGTGTTCTTTGTATGTTTTTGCTACATATTTATTTTCAGATATGTGTCCTACAATTCTTTCTTCCTAGTTTGTGACTTAGCTTTTCATTCTCTGAATACAATCTTTGCGTGAATTTTTTTTCTATTAATTTCTTTTTCTGGTTTTGAAATTAAAATGTAATGCTGGCCTCATGGAAGGAATGAAGAAGTGTTCCCGTTGCTTCTATTTTCTGAAATAGATTGTAGAGAACTGTTATCAACTCTTCTTTAAATTTGTGTTATATTTCATCAGTGGAATCATCTGGGCTTGTTGCTGTCTTTATTGGAAGCTTATTACTTATAGATTAAATTCCTTTAATAGAGGCAGACCTATTCAAGCTATGTATTTTTCCTTTGAAATTTTGGTTAGTCAGTTTGTGACCTGTATCATTTTCCTTTTCCCAGAAGAATTTGTTTGGCAGTTCTTGCAGAGGAGATCTGCTGGGGACAACTTTCCATCAGATTTTGTTTGTCCATTTGAGGATCTGTTTCTCATTGCCATTGAAGGATTTTTTTCCCCTGCTTACAGAATTCTAGGTTGATTTTAGTGTTTCTTTTTTTTTTCTCTCTCTCTCTCTCTCTCTCAATGATTAATGATTTAAAAAGTTAACTCTAGTCTTTTCATGATTGCATGGTTTCTGAAGAAATGGTCATGGTGCTTTAGTAGCTAAGTCATGTCTGACTCTTGTGACCCATGAACTGTAGCCTGCCAGGCTCCTCTGTCCATGGGATATTCCAAGCAAGAATACTGGAGTGGTTTGCCATTTCCTTCTCCAGGGGATCTTCCTTACCCAGGGATTAAACCCAGGTGTCCTGCATGGCAGGCAGTTTCTTTAGCAACTGCTACCAGGGAAGCCCTTTCTGAAGAAAAACCTTAGGTAATTGTTACTCTTTTTCTTCTATAGTTTTTTTTTTCTTCTCTACTGTTTCTCAAGAATTCTCTTTTTCATGGTTTTCTGCAGTTTGGGTATGATATGCTTAGGTGTAGATTTTATTTTGTTTTTTTCTTTTTGTCCTGCTTCCTGTTCTCTGAGTTTTCTAAATCTGTGGTTTACTGGCTCTCATTAATTTGAGGAAATTCTCAGTCATTATTAATTTATATATTCTGCTTCTTTCTCTATTGTTTCTTATATTATTCCCATTCTGCATTGTTTTTCAGTTGCTAAGTCTTTTCTGAGCCTTTTGTGATGCCATGCACTGTGGCCCACCAGGCTTCTCTAGTTGGATACATTCCTTGTTCCTTGTAATTCTTCCACAATCCTTGATTATTGTTCTTTAAAATTATTATTTGGTTGACACTTTTGTGACTGCAGGCACTATAGCCCACCAGGTTCTTCTCTCCATGGGATTTCCCAGCCAAGAATACAGGAGTGAGTTGCCATTACCTTTTCCAGGGTATCTTCCCCACCCAGGGATCAAACCTGCGTCTCCTGCATTGGAAGGTTGATTTTTTACTGCTGAGCAACGAGGGATGGTATAAGCTATGTGAATTATGGCTATTCTAAAATCCTAATCTGATATTCAAAATGGTATCCTATATCTGAGTGTGATTAATTTCTTTCATTGTTTCATCAGACTAGATATTCCTGCTTTTTAACATAGTTTATAATTTTTGGTTGAAGGCTGAACGTAAGTTATTGCATAATATGAACTGAGTTAAGTGGGCTTTTCGCATGAGAGTTTATGTTTATCTCAATAACAGGTATGTTGTGTTTGTGTGTTTGTATGGGTGTGTGTGTTCACATTGTGTTTACTGTTTGCCATTACTGTAGGTGCCTGACATTTCAGTTTCTTTGTTGCTTTTCTCCAGTCGCTAACTCGTGTCTGACTCTTAGCGATCTCATAGACTACAGCATGCCAGACTTCCCTGCCCTTCACTATCTCTTAAAGTATGCTCAGACTCACATCCATTCAGTTGGTGAAGCCATCCAAACATCCCATCCTCTGTCGCCCTGTTCTCCTGCACTCAATCTTTCACAGCATCAGGTGGACAGAGTATTGGAGCTCAGCTTCAGCATGAATCCTTCCATTGAATATTCATGGTGATTTCCTTTAACATTGACTGGTTTGATCATCTCCTTGCTGTCCAAGGGACTTTCAAGAGTCTTCTCCTGTACTCGAGTTTGAAAACATTAATTCTTCAGCACTCAGTCTTCCTTATGGCCCAGCTCTCACATTTGTACATGACTACTTGGAAAAGTCATAGGTTAAACTATAGGTACCTTTTTTGACAAATTGTTATTTCTGCTTTAAATATGCTGTCTAAGTTTCATATAGCTTTCCTTTGAAGGAGCCAACATCTTTTAGTTTCATGCCTGAAGTCAGTATCCACAAAGATACTGGGGCCCAAGAAAATAAAGTCTGCCACCATTTCCATTTTTCCGCATCTATTTTACATGCGATGATGAGAATAGATGCCTCGATCTTAGTTTTTTGGGTGTTGACTGTGAAGCAGGCATTTTCACTCTCTTCTTTCAAACTCATCAAAATGCTCTTTAGTTCCTCTTTGATTTCTTCCTTTAGAGAGGTATCATCTACATATCTGAGGTTGTTAATATTTCTTATGACAGTGTTAATTCCAGCTTATGATTTATTAGGCCAGCATTTTGCATTATATAATCTGCATAGACGTTGAATAAGCAGGGTGACAATATACAGCCTTGATATATACCTTTCCCACTTTTGAACCAGACCACTGTTCCATGTCCTGTTCTATTACTTCTTAACCTTCATACATGTTAATTTGGCATCAGGTATGGTGGTCTAGTATTCCCATCTCTTTTAGAATTTTCCACAGTTTGTTGTGATCCCCACAGTCAAAGGCTTTCAGTCAATCACTCAATTGTGTCCAGCTCTTTGTGACTCCTTGGACTGCAGCAGGCCCGGCTTCTGTGTCCTTTACCAACTCCTGGATCTTGCTCAAACTCATGTCCATCAAGTCAGTGATGCCATCCAACCATCTCATTCTCTGTCATCCCCTTCTCCTAGTGCATTCAATCTTTTGCTGCATCAGGGTCTTTTCCAATGCATCAGTTCTTCACATCAGGTGGCCAAAGTATTGCAGTTTGAGCTTCAGCATCAGTCCTTCCAATGAATATTCAGGACTGATTTCCTAAAGGATGGACTGGTTTTATGTCCTTGCAGTTCAAGGGACTCTCAAGAGGCTTCTCCAGCACCACAGTTCAAAAACATCAATTCTTTGGTGCTCAGCTTTCTTTATAGTCCAACTCACACATCCATACATGACTACTGGGAAAACCATAGCTTTGACGAGATGGACCATGGAAGGCAAAGTAATGTCTCTGCATTTTACTATGCTGTCTAGCTTGGTCATAGCTTTTCTTCCAAGGAGCAAGTGTCTTTCAATTTGATGGGTGCAGTCACCATGTCTAGTGATTTTGGAGCCCAAAAATATAAAGTCTCTTACTGTTTCCATTGTTTCCCCATCTATTTGCCATGAAGTGATGGGACCAGATGCCATGATCTTAGTTTTCTGAATGCTGAGTTTCAAGCAAACTTTTTCGTTCTTCTCTTTCACTTTCATCAAGAGGCTCCTTAGTTGTTCTTCATTATCTGCCATGAGGGTGGTATCATCTGCGTATTTGAGGTTATTGATATTTCTCCTGGCAGTCTTGATTCCAGCTTGTACTTCATCAAGCCCAGCATTTCAAATGATGTACCCTGCATATAAGTTAAATAAGCAGGGTAGCAGTATACAGCCTTGACATACTGCTTTCCCGATTTGGAACAAGTTTGTTGTTCCATGTCCAGTTCTAAGTGTTGGTTCTTCACCTGCCGACTGCTTTCTCAGGAGGCATGTAAGGTCGTCTGGTATTCCCATCTCTTTAAGAATATTCCACAGTTTGTTGTGACCCACACAGTCAAAGGCTTTGGTGCAGTCAATAAAGCAGAAGTAGATGTTTTTCTAGAACTCTTGCTTTTTCGATCATCCAATAGTGAAAGAAAGTGAAAGTGAAGTTGCTCAGTTGTGCTGGACTCTTAGCGACCCCATGGACTGCAGCCTACCAGGCTCCTCCTTCCATGGGATTTTCCAGGCAAGAGTACTGGAGTGTGTTGCCATTGCCTTCTCCACATAACAAGGAACAAGAATGTAAAGTTCTGTAAGCCAGAATGTAAGAACAAATGAGGCTATTTAAACATTTTAGTACACTTTATCTCACTGAAATTGAGAACTTTAAAAAACTGGTAATATAACTAATAGATAGCTAATTACTTAAGGATTACCTTCAAAATAAGAAACACTCATTTAAATACATTTGTGGGTGATAACCTCTATCTGCATCCCTTTCTTGAAAACTTGATATTAAAAAAAATGAGCACTAAGTTTTTGTGAATTACTGTAATCATTAACATCGATCATCCAATAGATGTTGGCAATTTGGTGTCTGGTTCCTCTGCCTTTTCTAAATCCAGCTTGAACATCTGAAAGTTCCTGGTTCTTGTATTGTTGAAGCCTGGCTTGGAGATTTTTGAGCATCACTTTGCTAGCATGTGAGATGATCTTCCTTCAGCTCCAGGCCAAACACCAGCTCCACGCGCTCAGAGGCTCTCCTGAGGATCTCAGACAAGGGCTGCCTGTACTTCCTGCTCACGAACTTCAGCAGGGCATTCTGAGTGATGGTCTCCTTCTTGGTGTACTTCTCCAGCAGGAACTCCACCAGCATGCTAGCCTTCCTGGCCAGAGGATCTTTGCGAGTGCTCTGAGTGGCAGGGGCTGCCTGGGAGCCACCTGCACTTTCCTCCTCTGGGTCCTGGGCTCTTTCATCAGATCCTGCACAGGAAAGTCTTGCATCAGGAGAGCTAGCAGCCATGGCTCCCTGAAGCTCCTGGTGATCGCCAGCAGCAGGGGAGCTTGGGGGAGAACCCTGAGAGACAGAGGAGGGGGAGGAGGGCCACTCTTTTCCTGGGGCTGCAGCAGCACTGTCCTGGGCCTCCTGAGTGTCCTCCTGGACCTGGTGGGCTTTCTCGTGGGCATGGTACTTATTGTTGTGCCTTTGAGGCGTAATGACACAGATCAGGAAGAGCAGGCCAGAATGCTGGCAGGAAAGCAGGTAAGGAGGGCACCTGGAGGAGGGATAAGGAGATATTGTGAGCACCTTCAGTGGGGAGGGTCCTCCACGGGATTAACCAAGGGCGCTTCTGCAGGGTCCTTGAGACCACGGTTCTGGAACCTACAGGGCTGTTTTCCAGGTGAGCCTGTCCCCTGAGACCGCTGAATTGGAAATGAGAGTGAGCCCTGGGGCTCAGCCAGACACCCCTGCCTGGGTGTTAGAGGGGGGCCAGTGGGGACTGGCAGGGGAGGCAGTTTCTCTGAGCTCACATTCAGAGTCAGGATGAAAATTGGGGCAAGACCCCCATAGTCCAACCCCTCCCCCACCACCCTTTTCCCTCTCCTGCTCTGAAGTTGACACTGACACCTTCCCTGTCACCCGGGAGGAGGAGAGGAGGGAAAGTTCAGGTCCTCCTGACAGGAAGGGTCACGCGACCTGCTGTTCTGCCACCTGCAGGGTGCTCCTTCAAAACTAAGCTCTAACTTCCCCTCTCAGACTGCAGCCCCCTTTCCCGTGTTTGGCAGGAAGTGCTGGCCACAGGGGAGGGTCCTGAGTTGGCCCTGTGATGTGGAGGATGGTCATTACCCTGACTCCTCCCAAGCCCTTACATCCTCTCTCTGCTGACCTGCTGCCAGCCCTTCAGAACAAGGTCCCCTCTTCCCCCAGTGTCCCCTGTCGGTGATCACAGTCAGGGAGCCTCTCAGCCTTTAGAACTACCCAGAAGCAGACCAGTTGCTCTCCAGCCAAGTGATGCTGGGTAAGGGGTTAGGCGTGGCTGCCAATCTAGGGTGTGGAGACAGTCAGTGCCCCCATGGGTCCCTCCTTCATTCCACAGAATCCCAGACTTCCCTCTACTGAACAGAGCCAGGGTCCAGCAACCCCGCACCCAGATCCACCACCCCTGGATACAGGTTATGTCCCTAGAACCCACATTTCTAGCTTATGGACATTGCACCTAAGAGGCAGGTCTGAGCCTCCAGGCATAGAGCAGGTGCGGGGTTGCAGGGGGCTGGGAAGTCTCCTCTTTACTGATGGAAAAGGTGTTGGGAGTGCCAGGGCATAACTTTGTAACTATCCAGTGCACTTGTAACTCATGTCACCTCCAACTTGGATCCCTGATGAGCCCTCGGACTCCTCCCTCTGGTCACAGCTACAGCAGCTCTCAAAGATAGCAGCCCTCTCAAAGATGGCATGGTACCCCTGGATAGGGGGCCAACACTTCCTATCATGCACATCTGGGCTCCAGGAGGACAGCAGGGGTGGGGCCTGGGTGGGCGGGGTTCCGGGGGAGTTTCTGTCAAAAGGTGGGATGAGGTCCCTTCTTCGACTCATAGTGGCTCCTGGGATGTCTCTGCTCATCTCAGTCAACTGGCCTCCTTGCCTCTCACTTCTCTCAGTAAAGCAAGCAGGAAGAATTTGGGAGCTCGAGCCTGAAAGCCTGAGCCTGGAGCTGCTGCAACAGACAGTGAGGGCACTCTGGGGCTCCTTCTTGTGTGCTGAGTGATCCTCTCTGTCCTCTATCCCTGTCTTCCTCCGACCGTAATGCTGCATTACGTCCCGTCTGCTGACCTGAGGGCAAGACCTCACCTGGAAGATGTCAAATGCACAGACGCCTGGTGAGAAGTGCACCAGCATCTCATCTGGACACTTCAGCCTAAGACTTCCTGGAACTGGCTGTTGCAGGTAAGATAAGCGAGAGGGAAGGATGTGAGAATTCCTTCTGTGGTGTGGAACCCCTCACATCTCACTCAGGGTCTTCATATTGACTGCAGGTGGAGCCTGGAAACCCTTCCCTTTCTGGTATAAAACCACCCCTGTCCCCACCCATGCCCCACACAATCCCAGGAGAGAAAGTGAAGGGGCTCCTTAGCCTGACGGTTCTCACTGTGGGCTCTTAGTCGAATGCAGGGGCATTGCTCGAAAGTCCTGAGATGAATTTCTGTCCTTTTGTACAACTACTGTGATACAAGCTTTTGTCTTTTAGTCCATGTGTGACAGTCTCTTAAGCTGATTATTTACAAGGGCCAGTTGTCATCCACTAACAAAGTCTCTGCTGGTTATTGCATGGCCTCTGGGCCATACTCCCATGTCCATCCCAAACTTTGGTGCCCCATGATCCTGGCATGGGGCTCTGAGATGCTGCCTCAGGTTCCTTCAGTGAAGAAGTAGAGGCTCATGGTCCCACGGCCCAGTGGAAGAATCAACTGCTCCAGTTTAAAGCCCTTTCCAGCTGATCCTGTTGTCTGTTTCCTTTGTGGCCTGCACACCTGTGTTAGCCTCAGAGTACTCCCTGACCTGGGCACTCACAGGGTCAAGTTCAATGGAGACTTATTGTTCCTCAGGGATTATTTAGTTTTGTGTTCTTGCTTTTGTTAGTAGTTGTCTTTATTCCTTGTATAAGTTTTCCATGGTTGGTTCTGGGTACGGGAAACAGCCGCCCACGTGTGACTATGGTCTCAGCTACTCTGGATGTGGTACTAAATCTGTGAAGGATTTAAGGAAAATCGACAGTCTTACAATATGTTCTCATGAATACACATAACATACTATTCTGTTTGAGACTTCTTTTTCCTTAGGCACTCAGGAAATTCTTCTTGTGGCCTTCGTGTAGACTGCATACATTTTTCTAAGGTTTCTTTGTAACTACATTTTTCACATTGTTGCTTTTGTTTATCGTGTGTTTTCTATTACATGGTTTGAGTATTGTCGATTCTTCCAGACCAGTCTCTTGAGTTTGCTGTGTTGATATCTTTTTATGCCAGATTTCTGAAGTTAGATATATGTGTCAATATTTTCTGTGCCTGTTTTCTAATAAATTTAATTCGAGGATCAAATGCTTACTGTGATATTTTGTTTTTCATTATTGCTGACTTTTATTCATTTTGCATTGTTGCATGTACCTCTGTACTGGCTCTGTGTTCTTATCCATATTTTTTTCTAGTTTTTAAATTAGTAGACTTTTAAAAAGTTGTTTTAATCGAAAGATCCTTGCTTTAAATATTGTGTTGTTTCTGCTATACAACAGGATGAATCAGCGCCACGTATACATATTCCTCCTGCCTGATGAAACTTCCTCCCATCCCCTCATCTCAGCCCTCTAGGCTGTCACACAGCACCAGGCTGAGCTCCCTGTATTAAATAGCAATTTCCCGCCAGCTGTCTTGTGTACACATGGGACTCGATATTTGTCAGTGCCACGCTCTCAATTCGTCCTACACAGGCCTTCCCTTGCTGTGTCCACAGGTCCATTCTCCACATCTCTGTCACTATTTCTGCCCTTCAAATAGGTTCGTGAGTACAATTCCTACTTTCCATGTACATGCATTAATGTACATTACTTTTCTGTTTCTAAATTACTTCGCTCTGTACACAGGCTCTACGTGCATCCACCTCACTACAAGTGACTTAAGTTAGTTCCTTTTTATGGCTGATATTCCACTGTATGTGGCTACCACAACTTTGTTATCCAGTCATCTCTCAGTTGAAGTCTGCTTTGCTTCCACATTCTGTCTATTATAAGCAGTGCTGCAATGAACACTGGGATACAGGTGTCTTTTCAATGATTCTTTTCTCAGTGTATATGCCCAGTGTTTCTATTGCTGGGTCATATGTTAGTTTTAATTCTAGTTTTAAAGGAATCTCCCCAGTGTTCTCCATAGTGGCTATATCAATTTCCATACCTACCTTTTCTCTAAACTCTCCCCAGCATTTACTGCTTGGACAATTTTTGATGATGGCCATTCTGACCTGTATGTGGTGCCACCTCATTGTAATTTTGGTGTGCATTCCTCTCCTGATGAGCGATGTAGCTCCCCTTTTCATGTGTTTATGAGTTTGTTGCCCCTCTGTATTTCTTTTTTAAAAGAACATATTTAGGATTCGAGAAAATTCAGCAGATAGAATAGAGAGGACCCATACAGCCACTCTCTTCCTCCACTTGGTATCTTCTATTATTATCATCTTGTATTGGTTCAACGGATACAAGTTCTTTTTTTACAGTTGATCAACTAATGTCAATATGTTATTATTGACTATTTTCCATTGTTTACAATACATTTTACTTTTTGTGTTTTACAGTTCTTAGTGTTTGACAGATGCATGATAGTATCAACTCAGCCAACATGGTGTCATGCGGAAGACTGTGAATGCCCTATAGATCTCGCATACTCCATCTGTTCATCCCTCAAAACTTCACTTGGAACCCCTGACAACTACTGAATGTTTTACTATTTCTAAAGATTTGCATTTTCCAGACTGTAACATTGATGGAATCGTACAGTATATAGGCTTTTTATTCTGGTTCCTTCTGCTAATCAATATACATTGAATTTTCTCTATAACTTGTTATGGTTTGAAACATTTTCTTCCAGGACTGAATAGCATTCCATGTAGCTTACCATAGTTTGTTTACCCACTCGTCTACTGAAGGTCATCTTTGATGATTTCGGTTTTTGGCAGCTCTGACTTATTCTGCTATTAAAATTTGGTTGAAGGTTTTTGGATGGGCTTAAGATTTTGGCTCTTTTGAGTAAATACCTTAACGTTCATTTGCTAGATCATAGGATAAGACTATATTTAGCTTAAAAGAATTTGCCAGACAGTTTTGAAAGTATCAGTATCACTGCAGTCCCTTTAGCAATGAACTCATTTTCAGGTAGTTTGCCTGTTTCCTCTTCATTGATTTGGACTTCTGTGTTCCTGGTTTGTTCCTCTATTTGTGTAGTATTTCTTGCCTTTTTCATTATTATTATTATTATTTTAGTTTATTTATCGTGTTTGAGGTCTCCTTTTCCCAGGCTTCAAGGTTGAATTCTTTCTTCCTTTTTGTTTCTGCCCTCTAAGGTTGGTCCAGTAGTTTGTGTAAGCTTCTTATAGGGTGAGATTTGTGCTGAGTTTTTGTTTGTTTGTTTGCTTTTTCCTCTGATGGGCAAGGCTGAGTAAGGTGGTCATTCTGTCTACTGCTGATCGGGTTTGTATTTTTTTTTTCTTTGTGGTTTAGATGAGGTGTCCTGCACAGGGTGCTATCAGTGGTTTGGTGATGCCGGGTCTTGTATTCCAGTGGTTTCCTTTGTGTCAATTCTCACTATTTGATATCCTACGGTTAGTTCTCTGGTAGTCTAGGATCTTGGAGCCAGTGGACCCACTCTAAAGGCTCAGGGCTTGACCTTGAGTTTTGCATGGGTCTGTATATTCTTTTGTGCTGCTCATGTCCTCCTGTCCACTCTCAGCTGGTATTCTGCATGCACTTCTGTGTCTGCAGTTGTATTCCTGATGTATCCGTGGAGAGAGATGTATTCCACGTCCACCAACTCCTCTTGCCATCTTGTTCCTCCTGGACAAGATTCGTGAGAGTCCCTTGGACTGCAAGGAGATCTAACCAGTCAATTCTAAAGTACATCACTCCTGAATATTCATTGGAAGGACTGATGCTGAAGCTGAAGCGCCAGTATTTTGGTGACCTAATGTGAAGAACTGACTCATTGGAAAAGAGCCCGATGCTGGGAAAGATTGAAGGCAGGAAGAGAAGGGGACGACAGAGGATGAAAAGATTGGTTGGCATCACCTACTCAATGGACATGAGTTTGAGCAAGCTCTGGGAATTGGTGATGGACAGGGAAGCCTGGCATGCTGCAGTCCATGGGCTTGCAAAGAGTCAGACACGGCCGAGAGACTGAACAGAACAGATGAGTCATCAAAATATTCTTGTCATTCCTATATTTTCTGGATGAGTTGAAGCCTTCTCTTCCTGCAAGGCTGATTTCCTTACGGTGGCAAAGAAAGTGTGAGAAAATGTGCTCTCTGCTTGGTTTATCAACTGTGATCCAGGCACACATTACCCTGGGCAAATTATACGAACATTAACCAAAACCTTGCAGGCGTCTTGAAATTATCATTGTCCCTTTGAGCCACAAACTTCAGGGAAGATTGACAGAAACAATACAAAAACTGGACTCTGGCAATAAAAGAATTAGGAACATAGGGCTTAATGAATTACAAATATGATGATAATTTTCCTGATTTTTTTGAAGGATTACTGTCTTTTAAAAATCTTTCATTTTCTAGATATAAGGAAAAATTTTAACACAGCAATTTGATATATTGTACCTTTGTCATTAGAATTGAAACATTAATTTTTCTCTCCTTACCATATCACTCCAGAAATTAGAAACTCTCAATTTTCTTATTTTCTTAGGAAAATTGTTATTTTTCAAAAGTTCAGTGAGAATCTGTTCTTATAGTGGGACACAAGTGGAAACAGTGATTACACTTCTGAGACTTTTGACTGGAATGTCATATTTGACAGACACAGGTAGACTTGGATATGACCAGATAACTTGAGGAAACTAAGGTTAACCATAGAGAGCCATGAAATCCCTTTGGAAAAACAGCCTGGGACCTTGCTGACAGAATTCCCACCAGCCTTACCAGGTGAGTAAGGAAGATCACTTCTGGCAGGCACAGGAACTTTAGGATGTTTTGGGGACTTCAGGAAGAGAGGAGTTCATCCAGATCTCTAGGTTTGACAACAAGTCTTTGCTGTGGCTTCCTATCCTCAAGAGGCTATTAAAATTTCCTTCTGGAGACTCTTTATGAACCATTCCAGCAAAGCAGATTTAAAAGTGCCTATTGGCAAATTGTTATTCTTACTGTACTTAGATAAAAAATCAGGCCAAGTTTATTGAATTTAGACTTCCTTTGCAAACAAATTAGGTCTTAGTTTTCCTGTCTTCAGTAGAAATGAGGGAGATGATAGACAGAAAAAAAAATGGTTCAATAGAAAGTGTACTACACATGTGTGGGTATTAAGTTCTAGTTCCAGTGGTATTACGTTTCCTTGAAGTTTTATTATTTACCTGCAAACTGGGTTGGATCATGAATTTTTCTAGTGTCCACCTGTATCTAGCTGCAACTTTCTTACTAAAATTCCCAATTTCTCCCATCCTTTTGATGTGTCTGTGGGGAGACGGTAAACTCCAAGCGATACACCTCTGCCATCTTGTTCCGCTCACTCTCCCATTCTTTTGACTTGAATCACTGAGAACTAACATTGCCATTTTCCTGAAGTCCTGCAACGTGAAGCTACATGACTTGATGCAAGATCAGAGAGATTGTCACAACAGCTCGTGTTCAAATAGACTTCATGCCTGTGGCTGTACGAGCCACTCACAAAGTTAACCTGATCACCCAGAGATATTGCTAACTGTGATAGAGACATTTCAAACTGCAATAGTTGCTTCCATCCTGACATCTAGAAAACTTCTTGACTGACTACCCCCTGGGCTCAGAAACTGGTTTATAACCAGCTCCAGTCATTAACTTCTGCTTTTCTTTTGTTTCCATAGAAATTCCTCTTATTAATAACTACCTGATATTGCTTGAACCATAGACTTAGCTTTGGGAGCCCACCTGCATCACCACTTACTGAAATGAGATATCACTCTTTTTTATAATTTATTTATTTTAATTGGAGGCTAATTATTTACAATATTTTATTGGTTTTGCCATAAATGAACTGACCTGTTCTCAGAATGATGCAACTTCTGCCATAAAATGGAGGACTCCACTAATCCATTCTCACTCTCCATAGTGACCAGATCAGCTTTTACCATGTGAGACTTGCAGGCAAGTTTCAGAGGAGAGACCTGTCAAGACTTAGAGCACTCTGTCCCCAAATATACCACAGTGGCATATTGATTATTTTGAATTCAAGTTACTTAAACAGCCAACAGAGGAGTGACATGCCGCCACCCCCAATTTCTGCCTCCCTGAGAGCAGGAAATACATCTCATATGAAGGATGTACTGCCTGCATCTCGAGGCAGAGGGAAACCCTTCTAACCAGAAATAGGCAGTTCAAGCAGAGAAGCCTGTATACACAAACCTGGTTAAGTCTTTCATTTACTACCCTGGGTACAGATTCTGTTTAGAATCCTTACTAGTTGAGTACCTAAAACCTAAGTTGATATTTCCTGTCGATTCCTCACAAATTATTTTTTTCTCTACAAAATAAAGAAGCTACCTGCTTTGCTCACTTCTTAGGTCCCGTTTCTTTGACACTTCTGTGCCCATGAATTGCAATTTGTCTCTTTTTCTCCTGTTACCCTGTATTGTGTCAAGTTTATTAGTAGTCTAACCACAAGAATTCCAAAGGGGTAAAGGGAGTAATGTCCTCCTTCCCTACACACCTCAAGGGAGTTCACCCTTACCTCTCAGAAACTCCCTGGAGAAAATGTGCATAGAATACTAGTCTGTGCACTGGAATGCTCTGCAATGAGATAAGAGCAGAGACACCATAGATTTCTGTCTGTTAGGGGCCGAAATGTGTCCCCTCCACAAATGCATATTGAAGGCATAACACAGAGTACTTCAGAATGCAACTGTAATTAGAAATAAGGTCTTTAAAGCGATGATTGATTTAAAATGAAGTCATTCAGTTCAGTTGAGTTCAGTCACTCAGTCGTGTGCAACTCTTTGCGACCCCATGAATAGCAGCACGCCAGGCCTCCCTGTCTATCACCAACTCCCAGAGTTCACTCAGACTCACGTCCATCGAGTCAGTGATGCCATCCAGCCATCTCATCCTCTATCATCCCCTTTTCCTCCTGCCCCCAATCCCTCCCAGCATCAGAGTCTTTTCCAGTGAGTCAACACTTTGCATGAGGTGGCCAAAATACTGGAGTTTCAGCTTTAGCTTCATTCCTTCCAAAGAAATCCCAGTGCTGAAGTCTTAGGGTGGGCCATAATCCAGTGTGACTAGAAGAAGAAATTGAGACACAAAAGGAGGCAGCAGGGAAATATGCACTCAAAAGGAATGCCAAGTGAAGAGGGTGGCCACCTGGCACCCAAGGGGAGAGGCCTCAGGGTAAACCAGCCCTCATCTTGGACTTGCAGCCTCTAGAACTCTGAGAAAATAAATTTCCGTTGTTTCAGCCACCCATTCTGTGGGACTTTGTTGTGGAAACCCTAACAAATCAGTACATTACCCCAGGTAGAGATTTCGTCCTGGATAGTCTTTATTTTCCTGTCATTCCTAAAGGCTGTCTCAAGATCTAGCTTATGTGATTCCAGCTCCTTGTTTCTAAAGTTGTTTGGGCATGGGGAGGGCTTGATCTTAGCCTCACCAGAACTAGCATAGAGCCTTTCAAAGAGCAGATGCTCAAAAAATAAATGAAGACAGTAAGAGGTCTAACTTGTTAAGGTTTAATACCTTCTGCATTTTTCAAGAAGCATATTGAGGTATAAATTATTTAATTTTACAAAACAGAAGACAGAAAAGATGGAGAACAATCAAGGTTCATCATGGTTTGAATTTTTTTTCATTTTATTCTTCATTCCATTGTCCCAGCAGTATTATCACGGGATTGCTTCCTATTTCAGCAGAAGTCCCTATTTTGATGTCAAATTTTCTTATCTGGATGATTTTTTAAAAGTCTTGGTCTTCAGTAGGGGTGGGAGAAGCTGCTGGACGTGGCCGTGGCACATGGCTGGAAGTGACAGTGGTGCCAGGCCTGGCTGGAACTGTGGCTCGAGCTCTCTCCTCCTCATCTCGCAAAGCTTCTTCATATTGTGATGAGAAGGCACTGGGGACCGTATCATTGACTTTTGCCAGAAACTCCAAGACTTTCATTTTGCTGGTTTCTGCATGGGCTCGTGGGCCCCACAGGAACTCATAACGTGGAGGATTGCTGTTGGCAACCTGGCGGTACTCCAGGTACTTCATCGTCACAAAGACTTTGGTGATGAGCTTCCTGGGCTCTCCGTAGATGAAGTGTTTTCTCCCAGCATATACTTGCATCATATTCAAGAATTTCCAGATGTCTTCCTCAGCGGCACGGTTGCCCTTCACGAAGATCACAGCCAGAACTGTCATCAAGAGACCAGTCTTAGGTAAGCCCCTACCATCCCACACTCTCCCATTGTTGGGCAGGTTCAGTTTGCTGACAAGGTCATAGGAGTGGATGGTTGAATCAACTTCCTTCAAGTCAACTGCAAAAACAGCCTCAATGTGTTCAGAGGCTCTCTTGAGTATTTCGGCAAATTGGTCATGGTATGTTGGGTGTATAATCTTCAGCATGTCTTCCTTCATGATGGGCTGCTTTATTTTATACTTATATAGAAGGAACTCTTCCAAGAAACTTGTCATGATGTTCAGTGTATCACTGTAGATGTTCTCCATAGAAGATGAAACATTGGAGGAACCTGAATCTTCCTGATCTTGACTGGTATCTTCTTCATCAGATGTTGTGTCAGAAGTAGTTGAAAAAGTGCTGATAGTAGATGGGGCTTCCAAAGACCCCTGGGAAGTGCTATTTGACCCAGTAGCTGATGAGCTCTGTGAATTATCTTCTAAAAGAGAAGAGGTAGAGGGAAGCTCTTCCATTACTGCAGCGGGCTGAACTCCCCTGTGACTCTGGAACTCATATCGGGCCTGGCGGCGTTTCTCACGGATGCAGAGCTTACGATTCTGACCCCGAGGCATGATGCCTGCGCTGGGGGACAATGATTAGAAGTGTGAGTAGGAGGGCAGGTGATAAGGGCCCACAGGAAGACGAAGGTTGAGTGTGCAGCAGCAGCAGGGAAATACCACCTTGGTTATCAGGAAGGCTACATTTGTGGTTTTCTTGACGGCCCTGTTCTGAAAACCCTATTCTCCTAATCAGCTGTCCTTTGGGAAACATATTGAAAGAAATTAGAGTGATCTTTAGGCTTCATCCTGCTACCCCTGCCTCAGGCACACTGGGGTGACAGAAGGGGCTGGTAGTCTCCTACACAGAGGCATCTGTTATTTCACATTCAAGACCACCACCCAACTAGGGGCCAGTCATAAGACCCATTCCCTCTGCTGTCCTGTAGTTGTCATCACAAATTTCCCTGGGATTTCGGAGAAGTGAAGAGGGCCTCAGCTTATCACCCCAGTCAGTAGTTATCACCCAGTACTGAGTGCTCAGTGGCAAGTTTTCTGTCCTGTCCTCTGGAGTCCTCAACATGAATTAAGAGTGCTTCCTTTGGTTCCCCGTAGGGCCTGGTGTCCCCACCCCTTTCTTGGAATAGTATCTGCACCTTCATACTAAGGGGTTCACCTCCGACACACCTGATGTAAAGAAATGTTGATGGAACTTCAGCTTGATAGCTCTGCCCTGGTTTTTCAAGGGCTATAAGGAACAGGGCCGGTTTCATTATCATTACTGAGGGTAGATGATCCCTCAGTCCTTGCTTTGACCTCTATTGTGGTCTGATTCTACCCTCCCTTCCACTTAGGTCCACCCCTTCTACTACTGTACTTTCTTATAGTAGGGCAAGCATCTCTGGGAGACCCCTAGGAGAAAGTAAGATTCTCCTCATACGTCCATACCTGTCCTTAGTCTTCTGAGGTTCAGAGGAAGAGATGAATCATATGGTTATGGGCTGTGTGGTTCCCTAGGTCTTCAGGGTATTCAGTTGGTTTCTGGCAAACCTGGAAATAATCCCACAGCTGGCCCTAGGCTATACCCCTTGGACCATGTCCCAACCCCCCTTGTGACATCATAAAAGGAAATGGGCATGTCATGTCAACAATGAGCAGGTATCCCAGGGATGCCAGGAAGGGCAGGGTGCTGTGTGGTTTCCTCAGAGTTCTGAAGTCAGAGGGTTTTGTAAGTCCAAAGCTGGACTCCTGGCTGCATTTGGGGTCTTTTCTCTGTTTACATAAGGGAGCTCTCTCAGACTATGGTCCTCACTCCCTGTGGTGCCAGAGAGGGAATGTCTGGAATGCCACATGAGGCTACTCCTACCTGTGCCTTCAGGGATGACATCAGGATTCAGGCTTCTTGGGGCCCTCTGTGTTCAGTGTAGGGGTATGCCCTCACTCAGGTACCTCACCTTGACTCCTGGGGGCCTCTGGATTTCCTCTTTATTCCAACCTAAGATGACCCATGTAGACCAAAGACCATGTCCTTGCAAGCCCTGAAAAGTAGTGAGGGAATGTGCAGTGTGACAGCCCTGTCTTGGCCTTCTGAGAGCCGACACAGGCCAGTGTCTCTGTGATTTCAGTTCTTCATTCATCTGTCATTACCTTGACTCCTGTCTCTTCTATGAAAGACTTCTTGGGAAATGCCACGTCTTTGAAAAGTCTTAGTCTGCCTGCAACAAATCTCACAAAGAATGGGCTGAGTCCCAGGAGTGATAGGGAAGCTGCAGTCCGGGAGGGGGCCCCAGCATTGGTGGTGTGGTATCCCAGAAAACACGCTGATCTCTTCCTTCTCTACACTGACCAGACACAGCCTCTTGTAGAACCTTCACTCTTAACAGATTTACTCTCTGAAAGGAAGGGGCTGAATTAAATGATTTTCTGCATCCCTGATCTACTGCCGTTTACCGACATTTCCTTTGTAGATAAATTGTCACTGAATGCTGTCTCCTTCCTTATTCGTACTTCACTTTTACTTTCATTTTTTGTTACTTATTTCTGAGGCTTTTTATTCCAAAACCATGTGTGGGGTATGAAATTCTGCTATTTCACATGTGAAATACCTTTTGGACTAATGTTCAGAAAGAGGAAATGACCCAAGGTTAGCCTCATCCTGGAGGAGTGGCACAGTATGGGCTCTGGAGGAATTCAGTGCTGGGGTTCAGTCCAGCTCCTAGCATTTATGAGCTTTGAATTTGAGCTTATTTATTCCAGCTTCTTTACCTGCAAATTGTGTTTGAAAGAGTCTATAGTGTAGGACCACAGATATGTGTGATGTATGTAAATCACCTGGCACAGTAGGAGACAAGCTTTGGTACTTTGAATGAATGGCAGTTATTACAAAGGTGATTTTGACCCCGAATGATAACAAACTTTCATCACATAATTTTATTTCCAGCCTATATTAGAGAATATACAACTCCAAACAATAATCATCACATCCACACACGACCCCTGGGAAAATCATAGCTTTGACTAGACACGCTTCTTTTGGCAATGTGCTGTCTCTGCTTTTTATTATGTGCTCTAGGTTTGTCATAGCTTTTCTTGCAAGGGAACAGCGTCTTTTAATTTCATGGCGTCTTTTAATTTGGGGCTTCCCTTGTAGCTCAGTTGATAAAGAATCTGCCTGCAGTGCAGGTGTCAATTCCTGGGTCAGGTAGATCCCCTGGAGAAGGAAATGGCAACCCACTTCAGTACTCATGCCGAGAGAATCTCACGGACTAGGAGCCTGGGACGCTACAGCCCATGGGGTCACAAGAGTCAGACATGACTTAGTCACTAAACCACAACCACCACCGTCATGGTTGCATCCAGCATCCATAGTGATTTTGGAGAAGAAAATTAAATCTTCCATTGTTTCTACTTTTTCCTCATCTGTTTGCCATGAAGTGTTGGGACCAGATGCCATGATCTTAGTTTCTTGAATGTTGCATTTTAAGCCAGCTTTTTCATTCTCTTCTTTCACTCTCATCAAGAGTCTCTTTAGTTCCACTTCACTTTCTGCCATAAGGGTAGTATCATATGCATATCTGAAGGTATTGATATTTCCCCCAGCAATTTGATTCCAGCTTGTGTTCATCCATCTGGAAATTTTCATGATGTACTGTGCACATATATTAAATAATCAGGGTGACAGTATGCAGCCTTAATGTACCCGTGTCCCAATTTTGACCCTGTCTGATTTTTCTGGTCCACTTCTAACTGTTGCTTCTTGACTTGTATACCGGTTTCTCAGAAGGCAGGTAAGGTGGTCTGGTATTCCCATCTCTTTAAAAATTTTGCAGTTTCCTGAGATACACACAGGCAAAGGCTTTTGCATAGTCAAACAGGCAGAAGTTTTCGTGGAATTCGCTTGCTTTGTCTATGACCCAATGGAGATTACCAATTTGATATCTGATTCCTCTGCCTTTTCTGAATCCAGCCTTTACGTATTGAAGTTCTCTTTTCAGATACTTTTCAGGCATAGCTTGAAGGATTTTGAGCATTCCCTTGCTTGCATGTGAAATGAGCGCAATTATATAATAGTTTGAACACTGGTTGGCAGTGCACTTCTTTGGAATTAGAATGAAAGCTTACCTTTTCCAGTCCTGTGTCCTCTGCTGAGTGGTCCAAATTTGCTGGCATATTGAGTGGAGTACTTTAACAACATCATCATTTAGGGTTTGAAATAGCTCAGCTGAAATTCCATCACCTCCACTAGCTTTGTTCTTAGGAATGCTTCCTAAGGCCCACTTGACTTCACACTCCTGGATGTCTGGCTCTAAGTGAGTGATCACAACATCGCTGTTATCTGGATCATACAGACCTTTGTTGAACAGTTCTTCGGTACATCCTTGCCACCTCTTCTTAAAATCTTTTGCTTCTGTTCTGTCCCTATAGTTTGTGTCCTTTATTGTGCCTATCTTTGCATGAAATGTTCCCTTGGTATCTCTAATTTTCTTGAAGAGAACTCTAGTCTTTCCCATTCTATATTTTCCCTCTATTTCTTTGCATTGTTCACTTGAAAAATGCTTTTTTATTTCTCCTTGCTGCTCTTTGGAAATCTGCATTCAGATTAGCATATCTTTTCCCTTGCCTTTTGCTTCCCTTCGTTCTCGGATATTTGTAAGGCCTCCTCAGACAACCATTTAGCCTTTTTCCTTTCTTTTTCTTGTGGATGGTTTTGGTTACCACCTCCTATATCTTTTTCTGAACCTCCATCTTGAGTGTTTCAGGCAGTCTTCCTACCAGATCATATCCCTTGAAACTATTCCTCACCTCCTCTGTATAATCATAAGGAACTTGATTTAGGTCATATCTGAATGGCCTAGTGATTTTCTCTACTTTCTTCAACTGAAGTCTGTATTTTGCAGTAAGGAGCTTATGATCTGAGCCAGAGTGAGCTCCGGGGTCATGTTTATGTAGGCTATGGAGAGCTTCTCCATCTTCAGCTGCAAGTTATTCCTTTGCTTCCTACTTTTCCATTCCAGTCCCCTATTATGAAGAGAATATTTTCCGGGGATGTTAGTTCTAGGCTGTGATGTACATCTTCATAGCACCACTGGACTCTAGCTTCTTTGGCATCAGTGGTTGGAGCATAGACTTGGATTACTGTGATGCTGAATGCTTTGCCTTGAAAATGAGCCAAGATCATTCTGTCCTTGTGGACACTGCACCCAGTACCTGCAGTTCACACTCTCTTTTTGACTATGAGACTGCTCTATTTCTTCTAATGGATTTTTGCCCACAGATACAATGGTAATCTCAATTAAATTCACTCATTCCTGTCCATGTTAGTTGTCTGATTTTTAATATGTTGACAGTCACTCTTGCCATCTCCTGCTTGACCAACTTCCATTGATTCATGGACCTAACATTCAAGGTTCCGTTCCTATGTAGTACTGTTCTTTACAGCATCGGACTTTACTTTTACCACCAGGCATCCACAACTAAGCATCATTTTGACTTTGGTCGAGTCTCTTCATTCTTTCTAGAGCTATTTCTGGGCTCTTCCCCAATAGCATATTAGACACCTACTGACCTTGGGTGCTCAGGTATCTCCCCCTGGTATGATCTCCTGGTATCATATCTTTTTGCCTTTTGATGATGTTCATGGGGTTCTCGAGGTAAGGATATTGAAGTGGTTTGCTATTCTTCTCTCCAGTGGACTGCATTTTGTTAGAATTCTCCACCATGACCCGTCCACCTTGGGTGGCCCTACACAGCCTGGCCCGTAGCTTTTGAATTACACAAAGGTGTGATCCACGCAGTCATTTAGGTTAGCTAAATGTGATTGTGGTTTTCATTCTAGAGGATAGGGCATTGTAGTTCTTCTGTCTGCCCTCTGAAGAATGAGTTGAAGAGGCTTGTGGAAGCTTGCTGATGGGAGGGACTGGCTGTGAGGAAACCTGGCTCTTGCTCTATTGGGCAGGGTAATGCTCAGTAAATAAATAAATAAAAATTAGAAAAGCATAAAGAAATATGTAATTATATCAATATGAGTAAAATGATTACTGACATTCATAGCTGTTAGTTTGTAATTTAATACCTCATTAAGAAGGATTTTAAACACAGAAAGAAATATGTGAGATGTAGCTAATATGGAGGAGGATGAAATTCCCCTCTGCCCTTCTAGGTTTTTGTGGGTCGTCGAAGAATTAAATTGATGTGATACAGATTAATAGGATAAAATAAGTGTATTAACACATAGACATGAGAGAGACCCAGGAAAACTGAATAACTCATCCAAATGGTCAAAGCCCAGAGCCAGAGACAAAAGAAAATTTTAATGGTAGTTCTTTGGGACCTGAAAGGATAGGAAGGCAGTTCACAGGGAGATGGAAAAGGGAATGTTGGCAAACGAATGTTTTCTGTGCCAGGCAGAGACTCCGGGCCACAGAGTGGACTCTCATCTCTCGGTCCTGCCAAGATTTCGCCACCACACCTTTCCCATAATCTTTGCAGCTATCTTTGGTCATGAAGGGATGGAACCAAAGCAGAAAGAATACCCAGCTGTAGATGCGTCTGGTGATAGAAGCAAAGACCGATGCTGTAAAGAGCAATATTGCATAGGAACCTGGAATGTCAGGTCCATGAATCAAGGCAAACTGGAAGTGGTCAAACAAGAGATGGCAAGAGTGAATGTTGACATTCTAGGAATTAGCGAACTATAATGGACTGGAATGGGTGAATTTAACTCAGAGGACCATTATATCTACTACTGTGGGCAGGAATCCCTCAGAAGAAACGGAGCGGCCATCATGGTCAACAAAAGAGTCCGAAATGCAGTACTTGGATGCTATCTCAAAAATGACAGAATGATCTCTGTACGTTTCCAAGGCGAACCATTCAATGTCACAGTAATCCAAGTCTATGCTCCAACCAGTAATGCTGAAGAAGCTGGAGCTGAATGGTTCTATGAAGACCTACAAGACCTTTTAGAACTAACACCCCAAAAAGATGTCCTTTTCATTACAAGGGACTGGAATGCAAAAGTAGGAAGTCAAGAAACACCTGGAGTAACAGGCAAACTTGGCCTTGGAATACGGAATGAAGCCGGGCAAGGACTAACAGAGTTTTGCCAAGAAAATGCACTGGTCATAGCAAATACCCTCTTCCAACAGCAAAAGAGAAGACTCTATACATGGATATCACCAGATGGTCAACACCGAAATCAGATCAATTATATTCTTTGCAGCCAAAGATGGAGAAGCTCTATACAATCAGCAAAAACAAGACCAGGAGCTGACTGTGGCTCGGACCATGAACTCCTTATTGCCAAATTCAGACTGAAATTGAAGAAAGTAGGGAAAACCACTAGACCATTCAGGTATGACCTAAATCAAATCCCTTATGATTATACAGTGGAAGTCAGAAATAGATTTAAGGGCCTAGATCTGATAGATAGAGTGCCTGATGAACTATGGAATGAGGTTCGTGACATTGTACAGGAGACAGGGATCAGGACCATCCCCATGGAAAAGAAATGCAAACAAGCAAAATGGCTGTCTGGGGAGGCCTTGCAAATAGCTGTGAAAAGAAGAGAAGCGAAAAGCAAAGGAGAAAAGGAAAGATATAAACATCTGAATGCAGAGATCCAAAGAATAGCAAGAAGAGGTAAGAAAGCCTTCTTCAGTGGTCAATGCAAAGAAATAGAGGAAAACAACAGAATGGGAAAGACTAAGGATCTATTCAAGAAAATCAGAGATACCAAAGGAACATTTCATGCAAAAATGGGCTCGATAAAGGACAGAAATGGTATGGACCTAACAGAGGCAGAAGATATTAAGAAGAGGTGGCAAGAATACACAGAAGAACTGTACAAAAAAGAGCTTCACGACCCAGATAATCATGATGGTGTGATCACTGACCTAGAGCCAGACATCCTGGAGTGTGAAGTCAAGTGGGCCTTAGAAAGCATCACTACGAACAAAGCTAGTGGAGGTGATGGCATTCCAGTGGAGCTATTCCAAATCCTAAAAGATGATGCTGTGAAAGTGCTGCACTCAATATGCCAGCAAATTTGGAAAACTCAGCAGTGGCCACAAGATTGGAAAAGGTCAGTTTTCATCCCAATCCCAAAGAAAGGCAATGCCAAAGAATGCTCAAACTACCACACAATTGCACTCATCTCACACGCTAGTAAAGTAATGCTCAAAATTCTCCAAGCCAGGCTTCAGCAATATGTGAACTGTGAAATTCCTGATGTTCAAGCTGGATTTAGAAAAGGCAAAGGAACCAGAGATCAAATTGCCAACATCTGCTGGATCATGGAAAAAGCAAGAGAGTTCCAGAAAAACATCTATTTCTGCTTTATTGACTATGCCAAAGCCTTTGACTGTGTAGATCACAATAAACTGTGGAAAATTCTGAGAGAGATGGGAATACCAGACCACCTGATCTGCCTCTTGAGAAATCTGTATGCAGGTCAGGAAGCAACAGTTAGAACTGGTCATGGAACAACAGACTGGTTCCAAATAGGAAAAGGAGTACGTCAAGGCTGCATATTGTCACCATGTTTATTTAACTTCTATGCAGAGTACATCATGAGAAATGCTGGACTGGAAGAAACACAAGTTGGAATCAAGATTGCCGGGAGAAATATCAATAACCTCAGATATGCAGATGATACCACCCTTATGGCAGAAAGTGAAGAGGAACTCAAAAGCCTCTTGATGAAAGTGAAAGTGGAGAGTGAAAAGGTTGGCTTAAAGCTCAACATTCAGAAAACGAAGATCATGGCATCTGGTCCCATCACTACATGGGAAATAGATGGAGAAACAGTGGAAACAGTGTCGGACTTTATTTTTTCTGGGCTCCAAAATCACTGCAGATGGTGACTGCAGTCATGAAATTAAAAGACGCTTACTCCTTGGAAGGAAAGTTATGACCAACCTAGATAGCATATTCAAAAGCAGAGACATCACTTTGCCAACAAAGGTTCGCCTAGTCAAGGCTATGGTCTTTCCTGTGGTCATGTATGGATGTGAGAGCTGGACTGTGAAGAAGGCTGAGAGCCGAAGAATTGATGCTTTTGAACTGTGGTGTTGGAGAAGACTCTTGAGAGTCCCTTGGACTACAAGGAGATCCAACCTGTCCATTCTGGAGGAGATCAGCCCTGGGATTTCTTTGGAAGGAATGATGCTAAAGCTGAAACTCCAGTATTTTGGCCATCTCATGCGAAGAGTTGACTCATTGGAGAAGACTCTGATGCTGGGAGGGATTGAGGGCAGGAGGAGAAGGGGACGACAGAGGATGAGATGGCTGGATGGCATCACTGACTCGATGAATGTGAGTCTGAGTGACCTCCGAGAGCTGGTGATGGATAGGGAGGCTTGGCGTGCTGCAGTTCATGGGGTCGCAAAGAGTTGGACACGACTGAGGGACTGATCTGATCTGATCTGATCTGGTCATAGTTCTCTTCAGGGAACAGGACCTTTGTCCAAGTTCTTTCAGGCAGTTAGGCCAAAGGTCAGGTTCCTTTCTGAATCTTTTGGCCTTGATTGTTTTCACTTAGAATAATCTGTGTGTCAAAAGAGACATTTTGAGATGGCATGTTTTGCTCCCCCACACTAACTAGGAACGTAAAACCAATTACAGTAAAGAAGAGAAATTTAAAAATTTATTGATCCTAGTTTCCTTTGTATGACATTTACATTTTGAAAGATACATGTTAACATATAAAATCACTCTCTGAAATAACAGCCTGTGAAGGCAAAATCTGATTTACTTTGCATTGTTCTTTGGAAAATCAAGGAATGTTTAAATAAAAGTACATTTACAGTCACTGTTTAGAGTCAATGGCAACAAAGACAAAAGAATGTATTTGTCTTACTCGATTTTTTTTTAATATTTTTTGCTGTATGTTGCTTTACAATGTTGTGTTAGCTTCTATTCCATACTAAAAGTAATCAGACATACATATACATATATCCTCTCACTTTGGGTTTCCCTCGCATTGAGGACATGCCAGTGAATTAAGGAGATTTCCCTGTGCTATACAGTATATTCCCAACAGTTGTTCATTTTATACATAGTATCAATAGTGTGTATGTGTCAATCCCAATATTCTAATTCTTCCCACCCTAACCCTTTCCCCCTTGGTACCATACATTAGTTCTCTATATCACTGTCTTCATTTCTGCTTTGCAAATAGGGCAACCTATGCCATTGTTATCAATCCCACATATGTACATTAATTTTCAATCTTTGTTTTTCTCTTTCTGACTTCCTTCTCTGTATGACACTCTCTAGGTCCATCCACCTCGCTAACAATGACACAATTTTGTTCGTTTTTATGACTGAGTAATATTCCACTGGGTTACCATGGTGGGTCAATGGTAAATAATCTGCCTGCCAATGCAGGAACCCTGATTTCAAACTCTGGGTCAGGAAGGTACCCTGAAGAAGGAAGTGGCAACATACCCCAGTATTCTTACCTGGGAAATCCCGTGGACAGAGCATTCTGGCGAGCTACTGTCCTTGGGGTTGCAAAAGAATCAGACACAACTTAGTGACAAAATAACAAGAACAATATTCCATCACATATACCTTCCACAGCTTCTCTATACTTACATCTGGCTATGGACATCTACGTTGCTTCCCTGTGCTGGTTGTTGTAAAGAGTCCTGCAGTGAACATTAGAGTGCTTGTCTCTCTTTGAATTATGGGTCTGTGGTCTCTATGGCAGAGTTAATGCTGACCTGTAAGAAGGCTTATGCCAAGGAGGACCTCTAGGACTGCTTCTGCCAGTGCCCCCGTCCCTGTGGTGAGCGCCAGCTGACCCATGCCTCCACAGGAGACTGTCCAACACTTGGAGGTAGGTCTGATTCAGTCTCCTGAGGAGTAAATGCTCCTTTTCTCTGGGTCTTGGTGCATGTGAGACTTTGTTTGTGCCCTCCAAGAGTGGTGTGTCTGTTTCCCCTACTTGTCTGAGAGTCTTATAATCAAATCCCACTGCCTTTCAAGGTCAGATGACCAAGGAATTCCAAGTCCCATTGTCAGAAGCGCAGGCTGGGTTCCTTGATGTGAGGTGCAGAGCTTTCACAATCGTGGGAGAATTTGTTTGGTATTTTTGTTCTCCAGTTACCTAGTCAGTGGGCATGGGATTTGAATTCATTGTGATTGTACCCCTCCTATTATCTTGTTACGGCTTCCACTTTTTCTTTGAATGTGGGGTATCATTTTTGGTGTGTTCCAGTGTCCTCCAGTTGATAGTTGTTCAATAGCTAGTTGCAGTAATGGTGCAGGAGGAGACAAACAGACATCCTCCTACACCGCTGTCTTGAAACAGAAGCCTCTGAAATACAGTTTGGAGTAGTGAGATGACAGGAGAACTGAAGGACACTAGGTCTGCCTCAGGCTGGGAGGAGTGGAACAGTGTGGCCTCTTGACAGATGCAGACCAAGTGTCTAGTTCCAGCTCTGTCACAAGTCTTGTGAACTTGAGAATATTCCCAAATTCATAATCTGCAAAGTGAGTCTTCTAAACCCTATTTTGTAGAACTATTGTAATATATGTGATATTTATAAAGCTCTTGCAATAATAGTTTCAAAGAATGACATTTATTCCTCTGATAATTATGACCACAGACCATAGTATCAACTGTTTGTGATTTTTTTTTTTTTTTTAACTTGCATGAGATATCAGAAATATGTGGCACTTTTGGAATGAATAAAGTTCTGCTTAGGCATTAAAACTATATAAAATTTCCCCATTTGTAAATAGGTCATTTGAATGTAGAGGAATCTCTCCTGCCTGGATGCTACTCAGAACTTCTAGAATTTGTGTCAAGGACGAAGATCTTCCCTCCCAGCTGCCTTTTCATCCATACCACCACCCCCTATTTTCATTAATTTCATCAGCACCAAAAGTGTAACCTTCATTTGTAGTTCCCCAAATTATGTGTAAAATAGGCAGTAGGGCATTTATTTAACATAGTGGCCTCTGACCCCAGTGTGGAGAGTGCTGTTACAGTGGGTATTAGATATCTCAGTTCAAGGAAATACCATCCTTCTTTCTTGCAAACACCCTGGAGGCAGTGGGGTTAAATCCCCAGTTTGTCCACTGTGTTGCCCTATACTGGGGCAGGAGCACAGAACCCATTTTATTCCTATCCCAGGTGGAGAGTCTCTCTGTGTTACCCACAGTCTCAAAGTAAAAATCAAGGGTAATCTTCCATTCCGTTCTTCAGCTTCTCAACTTAACCCCCCCCCCCCCCATTTCAGGGTCAACCCCAACCCTCAATCCACTCAGACTCATTTAGCCCACCAACCCACCTAACTTCAAATTACATCCTCAAGGGAACTGCAGTGTTCCAAAGCGTCCACATTTGTCACCTCAAAACATTTACTTTTTACTGCTCTAATCTGAAACCTCCTCTCCTTCTCATTCCTTGTTTCAACTTGTCACTTGTTTAGGCCTCGAAGGCTATCTCAGCAACTGCTTGATATGGCAGCAACTCCTAGACAATAAAGTACTATGGACAGTGGCTCAGGCTTCTTTCTCTTACCATCCCCAGTTCTGCCATGGAGCATTCCAAGGAGTAGATGCTCAATTAGTGGTTGGAAATACGAGTGACAATGATAAAGTTGTCTACTTTATTACTATTTAATTTCTACCACAATCTTGAATACTCTAAGGAAATACTTTTACTAAAAAGAGTATGAAAACAATTAAAAAAAAACTTACCAAATTTACTTTTTCTTTTCTTTTTTACTTGACCTAATTTATTTTACCACAGAGTCTCTTCAAATTTGCATGAAAATCCCTCTTCCATTGCTATGTTTTCTTGTTCTAGATCACACAGCAATCAAAAGTTTCTAAATTTGCATTATAAAATATAAAAACTTTAACTGGAACCTGATAAACAGTAATAAATATGTGATCCATATTTTCAGCAGCAGAATGCTGATTTCCTGTTTTTGTCCTCCCAAAGAGAAAAAATTTTTTTGAGAAACAGAGCAGTTTTAAGTAGCAGTTTTATGAAGCAGAGCAAAATTACAGTCCTGAGAAGGAGGAGAGCAGGCTGTCTGGAAACCAGAAGCGGTCCTGCTATGTGGTAGGGTCATGTGTGTCCTGTGTCATTTGACTGACAAGTTGATGGACAGTTTAATTTTATATAACTTTTCTCCTGGTGTGCTGGCAGTTACCCACAAGTACCCAAGCAAAATCCATGGAGTGGGAGGGAAGACAGAAACCACAGTGCTATTTTTAATAAATATGGCATCATGAGCCCTGGGTTACATTAGTCACCGTTTAGGTCTTGGTGCACCTGTGACACCCTGTGCTGGCACTTTGTCTTGCTTGTTTCTGACATGGCTGGAAACCTAGTGGTGGTCACTGGCCAGAACAAGGAGCCTCTCTGGGTGTGCTCTGACCACCAGTGTTCAGGTGGGGAGGAAGAAGACAAAGCATCCCTGGCTGCTAACCTGGCTCAAGTATTATACTCCCAATTAGATTCTGAGCAGGGAACAGCCATTGTTCCCATGGCAAATGGTTGGGAGTTTGTCATGTGATAGCTGTCTCCCAGCTAAGTGCAGAATCTGTATATAGTCGTCCTTTCTGCCTGAGAGTGTCTGATCGTGGGTAATATAAATGTCCTTCTGGGTTAACTCAAAAGTCATAGATGTCTCAACTTGTCTACATATTTTTTGGGGTCATCTGAGAATTTTCCTTAATCTTGTTTTATCCAACTGAGATTCTGCATAGAGAAGGGAACTTGGATTCTTATCGACGTCTGGTGGGCTCTATGACTTCCTGAGGTGGATAGAGTTTAAGGAGTTCTGGAGCCCCAGGTTAGAGAGCCAAACATTCTTGATGGGGCCGTGAGCAGTGGTGTTCAATGCTGAGTATAGTGAAGAAGAGGTCTGTGGTCCAAGAGACTCTTTCTTTTGCCCAGAAAGAGTTCCTGTGAACAGGGCTCAGGGGATGTCTGATGGTTAGTATCATCGGGAGAAGGGCAAGGGCTTTTGTAGGCAAATTAAGCATTGCCAAGCCAGCAGAGTCTACCTGGCAAGTCTTTCAGAGTTTTTCCTAAAGGCAAGGAAGACTTGGACATAAGCAACCTCGCTGGAATTCTAAGGGCAAGTCTTCAGCAATGGACAGTTACCCATCTGAAAAGGAAATGATGAATGCTCATAAGGGCCTTCTTGTGTCATTGAATTCCCTTATGGCCTTTTCATGGCTATCACATCCCTCACCTGTGGTTTTGCTGGGCAGAATGTGGTTCAATTCTTGCCCCAGGGGCCGTTGTGGCTTCCCTGAGTATCTTTTTTAAAGAAATTATTTATGTATTTAATTTTGGTTGAGCTGGCTCTTCATTGTTGCATGTGCGTTTTCTAGTTTCGAGGAGCAGGGGCTACCCTTCATTGGGGTGCACTGGCTTCTCATTGTGGTGGCTTCTCTTACTGCAGAGCACAGGCTCTAGGACGCATGGGCTTCACTAGTTGCAGCAAGAAGTGGTAAAGTAGAAGAAGTGTTAGGAGGTTGCTGTTGTTGTTCAGTCACTAAGTCATATCTGACTCATTGTGGCCCCATGGATTGTAGCCCTCCAGGACCCCTGTCCATGGGATTCTCTGGGCAGGAATACTGGAGTGGGTTGCCATTCCCTTCTCCAGGGGAACTTCCCAATCCAGGGATCGAACCTCGGTCTCCTGCCATTTCAGATAGATTCTCTACCGTCTGAGTCATATGAGGGAAGCCAAATTTCGGAAGGCAGCCAGAAAAATTGTTTTTTTTTTTTTTTATTTAACTTTACAATATTGTATTGGTTTTGCCATACATCAAAATGAATCCGCCACAGGTATACATGTGTTCCCCATCCTGAACCCTCCTCCCTCCTCCCTCCCCATACCATCCCTCTGGGTCGTCCCAGTGCACCAGCCCCAGGCATCTGGTATCAGGCATCATGCCTGGACTGGCGACTCATTTCAAATATGATATTATACATATTTCAATGCCATTCTCCCAAATCATCCCACCCTCTCCCTCTCCCAGAGTCCAAAAGACTGTTCTATACATCAGTGTCCCTTTTGCTGTCTCGTATACAGGGTTATTGTTACCGTCTTTCTAAATTCCATATATATGCGTTAGTAGACTGTATTTGTGTTTTTGTTTCTGGCTTACTTCACTCTGTATAATAGGCTCCAGTTTCATCCACCTCATTAGAACTGATTCAAATGTATTCTTTTTAATGGCTGAGTAATACTCCATTGTGTATATGTACCACTGCTTTCTTATCCATTCATCTGCTGATGGACATCTAGGTTGCTTCCATGTCCTGGCTATTATAAACAGTGCTGCTATGAACATTGGGGTACACGTGTCTCTTTCAGTTCTGGTTTTCTCAGTGTGTATGCCCAGCAGTGGGATTGCTGGATCATAAGGCAGTTCTATTCCCAGTTTTTTGAGGAATCTCCACATTGTTCTCCATCGTGGCTGTACTAGTTTGCATTCCCACCAACAGTGTAAGAGGGTTCCCTTTTCTCCACACCCTCTCCAGCATTTATTGCTTATAGACTTTTGGGTGGCAGCCATTCTGACTGGCGTGAAATGGTACCTCATAGTGGTTTTGATTTGCATTTCTCTGATAATGAGTGATGTTGAGCATCTTTTCATCTGTTGGTTAGCCATCTGTATGTCTTCTTTGGAGAAATGTCTATTTAGTTCGTTGGCCCATTTTTTGATTGGGTCATTTACTTTTCTGGAATTGAGCTGTAGGAGTTGCTTGTATATTTTTGAGATTAGTTGTTTGTCTGTTGCTTCATTTGCTATTATTTTCTCCCATTCTGAAAGCTGTCTTTTCACCTTGCTTATAGTTTCCTTTGTTGTGCAGAAGCTTTTTAAGTTTAATTAGGTCCCATTTGTTTATTTTTGATTTTATTTCCAATATTCTGGGAGGTGGGTCATAGAGGATCCTGCTGTGATGTATGTCAGAGAGTGTTTTGCCTGTTTTCCTCTAGGAGTTTTATGGTTTCTGGACTTAAATTTAGCTCTTTAATCCATTTTGAGTTTATTTTTGTGTATGGTGTTAGAAAGTGCTCTAGTTTCATTCTTTTACAAGGGTTTGACCAGTTTTCCCAGTACCACTTGTTAAAGAGATTGTCTTTAATCCATTGTGTATGCTTGCCTCCTTTGTCAAAGATAAGGTGTCCATATGTGTGTGGATTTACCTCTGGGCTTTCTATTTTGTTCCGTTGATCTATATTTCTGTCTTTGTGCCAGCACCATACTGTCTTGATGACTGTGGCTTTGTAGTAGAGCCTGAAGTCAGGCAGGTTGATTCTTCCAGTTCCATTCTTCTTTCTCAAGATAGCTTTGGCTATTGGAGGTTTTTTGTATTTCCATACAAATTGAGCAATTATTTGTTCTAGCTCTGTGAAGAATACCGTTGGTAGCTTGATGGGGATTGCATTGAATCTATAAATTGCTTTGGGTAGTATACTCATTTTCACTATATTGATTCTGCCAATCCATGAACATGGTATATTTCTCCATCTATTAGTGTCCTCTTTGATTTCTTTCACCAGTGTTTTATAGTTTTCTATATATAAGTCTTTAGTTTCTTTAGGTAGATATATTCCTAAGTATTTTTTCATTTCATTGCAAAGGTGAATGGAATTGTTTCCTTAATTTCTCTTTCTATTTTCTCATTATTAGTGTACAGGAATGCAAGGGATTTCTGCGTGTTGATTTTATATTCTGCAACTTTACTATATTCATTGATTAGTTCTAGTAATTTTCTGGTGGAGTCTTTAGGGTTTTCTACATAGAGTATCATGTCATCTGCAAACAGTGAGAGCTGTACTTCTTCTTTTCCAATTTTCATTCCTTTTATTTCTTTTTGTGCTCTCATTGTTATGGCCAAAACTTCCAAAACTATGTTGAATAGTAATGGTGAAAGTGGGCACCCTTGTCTTGTTCTTGACTTTAGAGGAAATGCTTTCAATTTTCCACCATTGAGGATAATGTTTGCTGTGGGTTTGTCATATATAGCTTTTATTATGTTGAGGTATGTTCCTTCTGTTCCTGCTTTCTGAAAAGTTTTTTTTTTTTTTTTATCATAAATGGATGTTGAACTTTGTCAAAGGCTTTCTCTGCATCTATTGATATAATCATATGGTTTTTATTCTTCAGTTTGTTAATGTGGTGTATTATGTTGATTGATTTGCGGATATTGAAGAATCCTTGCATTCCTGGGATAAAGCCCACTTGGTCATGGTGTATGATCTTTTTAATATGTTGTTGGATTCTGTTTGCTAGAATTTTGTTAAGGATTTTTGCATCTATGTTCATCAGTGATATTGGTCTGTAGTTTTCTTTTTTTGTAGCATCTTTGTCAGGTTTTGGTATTAGGGTGATGGTGGCCTCAGAGAATGAGTTTGGAAGTTTACCTTCCTCTGCAATTTTCTGGAAGAGTTTGAGTATGATAGGTGTTAACTCTTCTCTAAATTTTTGGTAGAATTCAGCTGTGAAGCCGTCTGGACCTGGGCTTTTGTTTGCTGGGAGATTTCTGATTACAGTTTCAATTTCCGTGCTTGTGATGGGTCTTTTAAGATTTTCTATTTCTTCCTGATCCAGTTTTGGAAAGTTGTACTTTTCTAAGAATTTGTCCATTTCTTCCACGTTGTCCATTTTATTGCCATATAATTTCTGATAGTAGTCTCTTATGATCCTTTGTATTTCTGTGTTGTCTGTTGTGATCTCTCCATTTTCATTTCTAATTTTATGGATTTGATTTTTCTCCCTTTGTTTCTTGATGAGTCTGGCTAATGGTTTGTCAATTTTATTTATCCTTTCAAAGAACCAGCTTTTGGCTTTGTTGATTTTTGCTATGGTCTCTTTTGTTTCTTTTGCATTTATTTCTGCTCTAATTTTTAAGATTTCTTTCCTTCTACTAACCTTGGGGTTCTTCATTTCTTCCTTTTCCAGTTGCTTTAGGTGTAGAGTTAGATTATTTATTTGACTTTTTTCTTGTTTCTTGAGGTATGCCTGTATTGCTATGAACTTTCCCCTTAGGACTGCTTTTATAGTGTCCCACAGGTTTTGGATTGTTGTGATTTCTTTTTTGATTTCTTCTGTGATTTGTTGGTTATTCAGCAGCTTGTCGTTCAGCCTCAATATGTTGGAATTTTTAATAGTTTTTCTCCTGTTATTGAGATCTAATCTTACTGCATTGTGGTCAGAAAAGATGCTTGGAATGATTTCAATTTTTCTGAATTTACCAAGGCTAGATTTATGGCCCAGGATGTGATCTATCCTGGAGAAGGTTCCGTGTGCACTTGAGAAAAAGGTGAAATTCATTGTTTTGGGGTAAAATGTCCTATAGATATCAATTAGGTCTAACTGGTCTATTGTATCATTTAAAGTTTGTGTTTCCTTGTTAATTTTCTTTTTTTTTTTTTTGATCAAGAATCTCTTTTATTGATTATCAGAAACATTACAAACATCTAGTATGAACAAATTGTAACATGATAGTGTTTAGTTTGAACAATTAATACATTTCAGATATAATATTATACATATTTCAATGCTATTCTCCCCAATCATCTCACCCTCTCCCGGTCCCAGAGTCCAAAAGTCTGGTCTATACATCAGTGTCTCTTTTGTCCATGGGTGTGAGTGAGGTTTTAAATTCTCCCACTATTATTGTGTTATTGTTAATTTCTCCTTTCATACTTGTTAGTATTTGTCTTACATATTGTGGTGCTCCTATGTTGGGTGCATATATAATTGTTCTATCTTCTTGTTGGATTGATCCTTCAATCATTATGTAGTGACGTTCTTTGTCTCTTTTCACAGCCTCTGTTTTAAAATCTATTATATCTGATATGAGTATTGCTACTCCTCCTTTCGGTCCCTATTTGCATGGAAAATATTTTTCCAGCCCTTCACTTTCAGTCTGTATGTGTCCCCTATTTTGAGGTGGGTCTCTTGTAGACAACATATGCAGGGGTCTTGTTTTTGTATCCATTTGGCCAGTCTCTGTCTTTTGGTTGGGGCATTCAACCCATTTAGATTTAAGACAATTATTGATAAGTATGATCCCATTGCCATTTACTTTATTGGTTAGGGTTCAAATTTATACACCCTTTTTGTGTTTCCTGTCTAGAGAATGTCCTTTAGTATTTGTTGGAGAGCTGGTTTGGTGGTGCTGAATTCTTTCAGCTTTTGCTTGTCTGTAAAGCTTTTGATTTCTCCTCCATATTTGAATGAGATCTTTCCTGGGTACAATAATCTGGGCTGTAGGTTATTTTCTTTCATCACTTTAAGTATGTCTTGCCATTCCCTCCTGGCTTAGAGAGTTTCTATTGAAAGATCAGCTGTTATCCTTATGGGAATTCCCTTGTGTGTTATTTGTTGTTTTTCCCTTGCTGCTTTTAATATTTGTTCTTTGTGTTTGATCTTTGTTAATTTGATTAATATGTGTCTTGGAATGTTTCGCCTTGGTTTTATCCAGTTTGGGACTCTCTGAAAATTTTTAGCTCAATTTTTTTTTTCTTTCTTTGTCCATTCTCTCCATATCCTGTAGACACACTCAGCTTGAACACAAAGTGGGGGCATTCATGGCATAGAGTGTCTGGATTGTACACCCAAAGGCAAAGATATTGGGAGTCTAGGTGCAGAGAAATGCAGAAGTACGTGACTTTCATTCTAGCCCTATGAACCAGTTTAACAGGCCATAGTATAAAATTTCTGATGCAGTGGCATGGAGACCTCCTCTAGGTGAAAACTATCACATCAGATTTTGACTAAAATCCAGATGGCCAGGACTCCAACCACCCCTCCCCCCACCACCAAATCCAGTTTGGGTCTTGAACCATGGTCTTTTAATTAGAATCACTTACTTGGTAACTGGACGTACTGTGGCTCAGTTGTTTGTGTCTCAGCACAGACGGAATTCAGCAAGAGGCAAAGTGTTAGGCAAGAAATAGATCTATTTATATAGGATGCTTGTAAAAGATTCAAGAAGGCAGGTGATGGAGCTCTGCCTGGAAGATTAAGTGGAATACATTTTATAGTCAATGGAAAGTGGAGAACTAGGAAAGACTGCCCTCTTTGAATACAGGTCAGGCTTACATCACTCCCTCCCAATTCATTTGGAGCAGGAGAGTGTCTGACCTTATGAGGTCAACTTGGATTACTGTAGAACTTCTTCAAATCAATAGAAGGCTGGTGTCATTCTTCTTTTTCCTAAAGGCCGGGGTGACATCTCATGTACGCTTTATGGCTTTATATTTAAACAAACCTGCCATCTTCCACAACATTCTGATGCCTTTCTTGAACAGTGTTAACTTATAACAGTCTACCAATGGTTCCTAGGTTTCTTTAAGTTAGTGATGGACAGGGAGACCTGGCGTGCTGCAGTTCATGGGGTCGCAAAATGTATGACATGACTGAGCAAGTGAACTGAACGGAACTGAACTGATTCCCCTCCTAGACTTCTAGATCTACCTGTCTGTCTGTCTGTCTGTGCTCAGGCCCTTATTTATTTCTGACTCTTTGCAACCCCATGAACTGTACCACTCCAGGCTCTCTGTCCATGGGATTCTCCAGGCAGGAATACTGGAATGGGTAGCCACTTCCTCCTCCAGGAGATGTTCCAGAACAGGGATCAAACCTTCATCTCCTACATTGCACGTGGATTCTTTTCCACAGAGTCACCGGACAAACCTACCTGTATCCTATGCTATTCTATCCTTGTCATACGGAGACAGGCTGTCCCAGCCAAGAGCTGTCATTTCTCTTGGTGGGACGCTTCTAAATAAAGGTCTCCAACTTGGACTATTGTCTGGAATGTAGTGAGCAATTTTCTTCCCAACAAGTGGAAGGGGCAGTCATGCATGTGCAGAAACATCAAAAGTAAACTTTTCTAGCAAGAACTTGAGAGGAGGGGCATGCCACTTGGTTTGGGGCCTTCCTTCAATTCCCATTATCATGGAGGATTTGAAGGACAAAAGCCCAGGGAAATCAGTCTGCACAGAGTAGCTGACCCACAAATGAAAGAACTGTCTTCCCTTACACATCAAGGGTTACCTGAATCTCCTCTGGAAAAATGACCAGGTGTCCTCTGGGAACTGCTGGGAGGTCTTGCAGCTCCTATCTATTTACCTGAGGACATGTGCTCAGAGTAAGGCTCACAACTCTGTGAGACTCAATAGAAGAAAGCAGAGGTTGCCTAACTTACCACATTTACCTGTGGTCTCTCAGGACAGAAAGCTGCGACTGGAAATTGAGGCCTTCTGATGGCTGGCTGCACCTGTCCTCAGTCAGGACCCTAGGAAGACCTGTATTTCCTCCCTATTCACTATTACTGTCCTCTCTCCAGGTCTTCACACTGACTTCCCATCTCCTAACAAGACCTGTCCTCTCATGTGACAGCCTTAAATTCCCTAAGACCTCCTCGGAGGATGTGAGGGCTGCCAACCTGTGGTCACTCATGGCTGACCCTAGGGGAGGGATTCTATAAAAGTGGTATAGTGTGAGTGGTTCCTTTAGTCCTCATGGTCCTCTACTTGACTCTTGGCATGACCTGGATTTCCTCCTGAGGTTGACTCCTGAACCCCAGCGCCTCACCTCCTGAGATGCTCTAAAAAGAAATGTGATGAGTGCATCATGCGCACATTCCCAAATTTGCCAGTGCCAGGTGTAGAGGGGCAGGGCTGTGTTCTAGGTGCAGTCCCTTTATTCTCATTTGGCGTCACTAGTTTTCCACTCTGTAGTGAAGTGAGGCTTCTCCCAGTAGACCAAGGCTCTCACCTCCCCGAGACCACTCCAGCGGAAAGAGAAGCACTTCAGCCAGAAAGCTTTCTCCTGGATTTCATAGGGCTGACATCAGGGGTGGGCCTCCACAGTCTCCCCTGTTCTGGGCTGGGTGGTCCTCTTGCCCCCTGTTCAGAGACCTCATCCTCACTCCTGACCAGACCCAGACTGCAGCCACTGCTCACCTGAGGCTGTGATCCTAGAACAAAGACATTACTTTCTTGGAAGTTCTGGATTGGAAGACAGGATGAACCAGATATGTGCAAAGCTACTGGGGCCTTCTGAGGAGGAGAACATTCTAGGGCTCCACTCTCTTCTGGAGTCAGTGGTCCCCCAGTTTTAGATCAGTTTTCTTACCTTGACTTCCAGTAGCATATGAGAATCCACCCTCTCTACTGGCTGAATCAGCTGGCCTGTGGCCAAGGCTTTCGCCTTCTTGAGACAACAGAAGAGGATTTGAGAGAGCTACTCCCTGGCTACCCTTGCCTGTTCCTCCATGCCGTCTCCCTTGCTATGCGGGGGTCCACTCATCAGCACCCAGTGTCCTCACTGTAAATCCTATGAAGGCCTCTTAGGATCTCCTACTTGGCAGAATTGGAGCTGCTGCCACAAGACCAAGCCGTTCAACTCCCTGAGAACCCCTCCACCCCTGCCCTGCAGGAAAGAAAGGTGCATCTCAGACAGACTGCTCTCCCCATGGCCACACAAGGCAAGAAGCAGGATATAATTTGTGGGACCCCTAGTGTTCTAAAATCTTCCCGTTGATAACTATCAGAAGCTGGAACTCTTCCATCCATTGATCTGAGGACACAACGCTTAAGCTAAGGCTTTATGTCCCTGAGAATCAGGAAGGATAAATGAGGGCCTATTGATCTTTTCAGGGTATCTGACATTGCATGTGTTTGTGAACCACATTGTCCCTGAGTAGTTTTGCCTTCTTTCAAACCATTGATTTATCAGCATTTTTTAAACTTTATCCCCAAACAATTTTGGGGACAGGGCCTCATGTATCCAACGAGACATTTTTTGGAGTGTTTAGAGGAAAAATGAATGAAAAGACATGATATCTTGCATAGGCTGGGAAAAGTGGCATATTGTGGGCTCTGCACTAATCCAGATCGGGGGACTAGTCCCAGAAAGGTCAATTCATCACTTAGTCAACTTGAGAAATTTGCAAGTTATCTATCCATAAATGGAGTCTGCTAAATCCGATCCTGCATGAATGCTGGAATGCATGTACTACATACAAAGCAGTGGCATACTGAGTAAGAAGTATTGGTTTGTAATAAATGGAAGTTATGATTACTATGAAACCCTCAAATACCACCTTCCCATCTGAGTTTACTTTTAATCCAGGAAAGAGCACAGAATATGCAGTGAATTAGGACAAAAGAAACAAAATTCTTCAGATCAGATCAGATCTGATCAGTCGCTCAGTCGTGTCTGACTCTGTGACCCCATGAATAGCAGCACGCCAGGCCTCCCTGTCCATCACCAACTCCTGGCACTTACTCAAATTCATGTCTATCCAGTCAGTGATGCCATCCAACCATGTCATCCTCTGTCATCCCCTTCTCCTCCTGCCCTCAATCTTTCCCAGCATCAGGGTCTTTTCCAATGAGTCAGTTCTTCACATCAGGTGGCCAAAATATTGAAGTTTCCACTTCAACATTAGTCCTTCCGATGACTATTCAGGACTCATTTCCTTTAGAATGGATTGGTTGGATCTCCTTGTTGTCCAAGGGACTCTCAAGAGTCATCCAACACCACAGTTCAAATGAATCAATTCATTGGCACTTGGCTTTCTTTATAGTCCAACTCTCACCTCCATACATGACCACTGGAAAAACCAGAGCTTTGACTAGTCAGACCTTTGCTGGCAAAGCAATGTCTCTGCTTTTTAACATGCTGTCTGGGTTGGTCATAGCTTTCCTTCCAAGGAGCAAGTATCTTTTAATTTCCTGGCTGCAGTCAACATCTGCAGTGATTTTGGAGCCCAAAAATATAAAGTCTCTCACTGTTTCTATTGTTTCCCCATATATTTGCCATGAAGTGATGGGACAAGATGCCATGATCTTAGTTTTCTGAATGTTGAGTTTGAAGCCAATTTTTTCTTTTTCCTTTTTCACTTTCATCAAGAGGCTCTTAAGTTCTTCTTTGCTTTCTGCCCTAAGGGTGGTGTCATCTGCATATCTGAGGTTATTGATATTTCTGCCAGCAATCTTGACTCCAGCTTGTGCTTCACCCAGCCTGGCATTTCACATGATGTTCTTTGCGTATAAGTTAAATTAGCACACTGACAATATACAGCCTTGACATCATCTTTTAGGTCTTGAAATAGCTCAACTGTAATTCCATCACTTCCACTAGCTTTGTTCATAGTGATACTGCTGACCCACACCTCCGCTGGAGACTCCTGGACACTTACAGCTACCAGATGAAAGATGGTGGAGGGGAAGGATGTATGCTCATCTTCTCCTGCAAGAACTCCAAAATTATTACAAGCTGCTGAACAACCGTCGACAGGAGAATGTTGGATCCCACCAGAAAAACATACCCCACGTCCAAGAGCAAAGAAGAAGCCCCAACAAGATGGCAGGAGGGGCAAAATCATGTTAGAATCAAACCCAATACCTGCCAGAGACACTCGTATGGCTCAAATAAAATGTTGTGTGCACCCCAGAGACTGAGCCAGATCTGCCTTTGAGTGTTTGTCTCCTGTGGAGGTACGGGTCAGCAGTGGCCTGCCACAGGGTCAGGAGCTCTGGGTGCAGCAGACCTGGGTATGGCATAAGCCCTCTTAGAGGAGGTCACCATTAACCCCACTATAGAGCCACCAGAAGTTACACAGGACTGAGGAAACAGACTCTTGGAGGGCACAAACAGAATCTTATGCATACCAGGACCCAGGAGAAAGGAGCAGTGATATCACAAGAGACTGACCCAGACTTGCCCATGAGTGCCCAGGAGTCTCTGGCGGAGGCTTTGGTTGGTGGTGGTGTTTTGAAGTTGCCATTATCTTCATTACCTCCACCATAGTTTGGCCTCAGGTCAAACAACAGGGAGGGAACACAGCCCCATCAGAGAATTGGATTAAAAATTGACTGAGCATGGCCCTGCCTATCAGAACAAGACCCAGTTTCCCCTTCAGTCAATCTCTGCCATCAGGAAGCTTCCATAAGCCTCTTAGCCATCAGAGGGCAGACAGAATGAAAACTACAAACACAGAAAACTAATCACACTGATCACATGGACCACAGCCTTGTCCAACTCAATGAAACTATGAGCCATGCCGTGTAAGGATACCCAAGACTGATGAGTCATTGTGGAGGGTTCTGACAAAACATGGTCCACGGGAGAAGGGAATGGCAAACCACTTCAGTATTCTTGCCTTGAGAACCCCATGAACAGTATGAAAAAGCCATATGTATAAATATAATATATGGTTTATTTTCTATATTAAGTCAAAAATAGTCAGAAGTAATCTATAGTGATCAGTCAGGAGAGTAATTCCTTCAGAAGTTGGGTGTTTTTCAGTGGGAAGGGCCATGATGGAGGCATCTGGGATGCTGATAACATGTATTTCTTGATCTACATGGCTCTTCCTTTGTAAAACTTGACTATCCACTTAAGGTTTTTGTACATCTATGTATTATACTATATATTTCAACCAAAAGTTTAAAAATTGTACAATATTTAGGTATTTCCATTGCAGTCCAGTGACTAAAATGCTGCACTTCCACTTCAGGGTGCACAGGTTCAATCCCTGGCCAGGGAACTAGGATCTCACATGTTGTAGGTGCGGTGTGGCAAAAAAAAAAAAAAAAAAAAAAAAAAGTATCATATTTATTAGTGTATTCAATTGCTTTCTTCAAATAGTTTTGGCATTTTGCATATATTTTTTCATAAATAATATAGCTTGACAAATATATGAATATTGGTAGTATTATCTTTTTATTTTTACTGCTATGTGTCTCCACAGTTATTTCTTTTCTTTTATTATTCAATTTTTTATTACTTCACAATTTTTTCTTTTCAAAACTAATTTTGCCATCCTAGAATAAATTGTCTATGACTGGTTTGAGTTGTTTTGGGCAATAGTTTTAAGTTTAGTTGTTATGCTTTTTCACTTTCTATTTTTATAATCTTTTTTGGGGGTAAAATTAGGAGTTAGCATTTGAATTATTATGTTACCTTTTTGTAACATACTGTCTTTATATGTTACATATGATTGAGCATTGAAATGAATCTTATTTGTAGAGTATTACAACTTTGTAAAGAATATGTGCTGAATTCTTTTTAGAGTGACCAATATTGCCTTAATTTTCCCCTCAGCTTAACTAACTTTAGAAGGCTTCTTCATACCTATAAGCCCCTGATTTTCCTGTTCTTAGTGCACTAACTGTAGAAAATTTGCAATTATAAATTCTTTCTCTTATCCTTTAGAGATAACTCTTCTCTCCAGTTTTCCAACTCACAATATCTTTTTCAAAGACATGGGAGTCATCTCTTTGAAATAATCTCTGTTGGGAGGGTAAGAACCTAACTTCATAGGTGGAGTAATCATGTTGAACAACCTCTCCCTAATGTCCTCCAGTACTAAACTAGTAGCTCACTCCAGCACTTAAAAATCTCCTGCCTTTTGTTTCAGGGCCATTGAATTCAATCTGTCTCCCCTACTGTGCTAGTCTTGACCCAGTTTCCATGGCATGGGGTAAGATCTTCCTTGCCTGTTTAACTTGTCCAATGCAATTGTTTTTTAACAAGAAAGATCACTACTTGGTTAATGTCATGGTCTGGGTGCGGGTCTCCTGGGTCTTCTGGATCCTGGTGTGCATAAGATTTTATTTGTGCCCTCCAAGAGTCTGTTTCCCCACTCCTGTGTAAGTTCTGGTGGCTTGATAGTGGGGTTAATGATGACCTCCTCTAAGAGGGCTTATGCCATACCCAGGTCTGCTGCACCCAGAGTCCCTGACCCTGTGGCAGGCCACTGCTGACCTGTACCTCCACAGGAGACACTCAAATACACTCAAAAGAATTTCCAGACATGAGGCAGATTGAGAGAAGAATAAAGTTTATTAGAGTGGGAGACGCTGTTAGAACAGTGGGCCAGCTCAAAGGCGAACAGACATTGAACGGGGGTCCTTAGTCCACTTTTATACCCAGGGTACAAGGAGTGCGATAGGGGTCTTGTGGGTCATTTGCTGATTGGATGAGGCGCATATGCTGGCGGAAGGGAAGAGTAAGGCAAATACCTTCTCCCCATGGAGTAGGAGGGGAGACAGGTTATACTGCTCAGGAGGACCTGAAATGTGTTAATAGTTACAACATAGGGGAGGGAAGGATGATAAAGGCCTGGTTTTTCCATTCCTGCATTCCAAGACCCGCCTTGGTTTTACCTGCTCTTTTGTCCTTGGGCCACGACAGTAATTTTTAATCCTCCATGGTTATCCATTAGGTCTTCTTCTCCTGTGCCTTTTGAGTATGTTGTAATCACTTTGCTGGATCAGAAAAATTACATTTTTCTCAAGAGGTCATCAGTTCACATGAGCATCCCCCTTCTCTGTCATTTCTACCTTTTTGACTTGTTCTAACAGGTGAGTTGATTAAATCTAATTCCTGACCTTCATCTACTCACTTTGAGGTACCCTATTATACATTATCTTAGAAAAGCATGTGTTTAATCTATTCTATTGCTTGCAATTCCAGTAGTTTTCATTTTCTTTTGTTGTTGACTCTTGCACCTAACATCCTGGAACTGGCTTCAAAGCACACATATCCAGTCAATTCTTTCATCATTAGTCAACCGCTATTCATCTAAAGAGAAAAAGGAATCCCAGCCTCCCCAGTGACAGCTAGCCATTCACACTGGTGAGGGAGAATGACCTGGCCGCAAATCTGACCTTTTCTTCATGCTCCACTGGCTTCTTAAACAACTGCCTTCTTTCTTTGTGGTTCCTCCATATGCTCTCCAATACAATAGATTTACCCTCTACATGTGTGTGTGTCCATGCTCAGTCATGTCTGACTCTTTGCAACCTCATGAACTGTAGCCTGCCAAGCTCCTCTGTCCATGGAATTTTCCAGCCAAGAATACTGGAGTGGGTTGCCATTTCCTCCTCCAGGGCATCTTACTCACCCAGGGTCGAACCCATGTCTCCAGCATTTCCTGCATTGGCAAGTGGATTCTTTACTGCTGAGCCATCTGGGAAGCACCCCCTACTGAGTACTGTCCATTTATTATTTTTAGATTTACCCCAGCTCCCCTTTATCCTCTACGGCATTTCCCTAACCTTTACTATAAGAAAGCACAGAGGGAGAGAAACTCTGACATTGTATTCTTTTTCAGTTCAGAAGCCATTTGCTCAAGTTGAGACTTTGAAATATCCCAAGGGAAAGACAAAACAATCCCAAGGTTCCCAGTGTCAGGGAGGAAACATAATTTTCTTTCTACTCTTCTAGGCTCTTGGCTGAGGCCCCTTCTATAATAAAAAATGGAATAACGGGAGAAAAACAAACAAGTTTAATAACATGTATACCTCCTGTACACATGGAAGAAACCCAGGGACACAATAACTCCCAGATATGACCCAAGCTGCCACTTTAAATACCATCTACAGTTAAAAGCAAAAGAAAGATGTTGGCCAGTTATGCACAGTTTTCAGGCAAAGCCCAGAAAATAGGGGTATGGTGGTTATGCAGATTTAAGTTATCCTTTTCTCCATTGATAAGTTTCTAGGGATTTAGAGTCAATCTTCTCTTCCTGGAGCAGTAAGACAGATACCTTTACAAATGGAGATTTCCCTAATTGATGTAAATGTCTCTTACAAAAGGGTTACTCCTACTATCATTTTCAGAGCTTTTCCTGTCTGGAGCTGCTTAAAACAAATCAGTGCAAAATAATCCTTATGCCACAGAGATATATTTGTGGGTGCTATTCTGCTCCCTTTCACCAGCTTCAGTGAAGTCAAGTATGTTGCCAGCTACACCCCTCTTCCGACATTTGTTGGCTCTAACTAAACAGGTCTTCTTTACATAAAAGTTATGTCAGAAATAAAGCTTTTTGACTCTTCCATATGAACTTGGCAACCCAGTATTATTTGGCTAATGAATTTAACCCTATCCCAAGATCTCAGAACAGAAATGTTGCAAGAAGGAAGCCAATTCTGACTCCATGTTGGAAACTGTCCCTTTGACTTGCTTTTCCTTTTTGCTTTTGTTGTTATAATCATACTTAATAGCTTGCGTCAGAGGACCCTGCCCCTCTGCTTGACTGTAAACTAAAGTGCCTTTCTTCAGCTCATAGGTCCCTATCCACCTGTGAACAGAAGAGATTAATACACCCTGTCTTTTGCAGATGTTTTGCAAGAATGAAGATCCTTTCATTTTACTTCCACACTGCCTCTCCCTCTCTATTCTCCTTTTTGACTTTAGCTCCTCATTGCTTTTCTTGTGACTCTACAAAAGAACTTGGCATCCAGACCTGGACAAGATGGATATTTTGAGGTACCAGACTGCCATCTTATCTTCTTGGTCAGCTGCATTCCAAATAAAATTGTTTTCCTTGCCTCAACACCTCGTCACTCAGATTCATTGGTTTGTCATGTGGTGAGCAGAGCAAGCTTGGACTGGGATTCAAAGAGAGATTTCAAAGAAAAAGTTTTTAATGTACTTATCCCAAGGTTATATAAGTACATTTTTATAAATGCATATACAAACTTACGTACATTTTGCAAATGTATATAAGTACATTTTTTATACTCTTCCCTAAGATAGCATTTTAATTTTCTATTTCGAAGACACCTGAACTTCAAAAGACAATTATGGCTGAATTCCAGCCCTCTAACTGCCATTTATTTGTTGCTAAAACAGATGAATTGCTCCCATTAGCTGCAGAATCAAAACTATTGAAAACAGAAAAGCAGGAAAATCAAAAAGTGATCTCCAAATTAAAATAAAATTGCCATAGTTAAAGTGATAAACTTGTTTTTTGCTTTGCTGAGGTTTTCCTCCTCACTTCCAACTAGTTGTTTTTGTCTTTTGTTTTTGTTTTTTAGGAAATGGAGTCAGTAAGAGTAAAAACATATCGCAGCTCTAGGCTCGCCTCTTTGTCCCTGAAACTGATGTCAAAACACAGCCTCTGTGCACTGGTGCCGAATCGAATCTTGGAGACAGGCTTTGGGTGAGGTAGAAAGTTCAGTTCAGTTGCTCAGCCATATCCGACTCTTTGCAACCCCATGGACTTCAGTGCGCCAGTCCTCCCTGTCCATCACCAACTCCTGGAGTCTACACAAACTCAGTCAGTGATGCCATCCAACCATCTCATCCTCTGTCATCCCCTCTCCCACCTTCAATCTTTCCCAGCATCAGGGTCTTTTCAAATGAGTCAGCTCTTCGCATTAGATGGCCAAAGTATTAGCGTTTCAGCTTCAACATCAGTCGTTCCAGTGAACATTCAGGACTGATTTCCTTTAGGATGGACTGGTTGGATCTCCTTGCAGACCAAGGGACACTCAAGAGTCTTCTCCAACACCACAGTTCAAAAGCATCGATTCTTCAGTGTTCAGCTTTTGTATAGTCCAACTCTCACATCCATACATGACCACAGGAAAAACCACAGACAGACCTTTGTTCGCAAAGTAATGTCTCTGCTTTTTAATATGCTGTCTAGGTTGGTCATAACTTTCCTGCGGAGAAGTGGGTGTCTTTTAAATTCATGGCTGCAGTTACTATCTGCAGTGATTTTTGAGCACCCAAAAATAAAGTCTGCCACTGTTTCTACTGTTTCCCCATCTGTTTGCCATGAAGTGATGGGACAGGATGCCATGATCTTAGTTTTCTGAATGTTGAGCTTTGAGCCAACTTATTCACTCTCCTCTTTCACTTTCATCAAGAGGCTCTTTAGTTCTTCTTCAAATTCTGGCATAAGGGTGGTGTCATATGCATATGCGAGGTTAGTGATATTTCTCCCAACAATCTTGATTCCAGCTTGTGCTTCCTCCAGCACAGCATTTCTCATGATGCACTCTGCATAAAAGTTAAATAAGCAGGGTGACAATATACAGCCTTGATGTACTCCTTTTCCTATTTGGAACCAGTCTGCTGTTCCATGTCCAGTTCTACCTGTTGCTTCCTGACCTAAATACAGATTTCTCAAGAGGAAGGTCAGGTGGGTTTGTATTCTGATCTCTTTTAGAATTCCCCACAGTTTATTGTGACCTACAAAAGGCTTTGGCATAGTCAGTAAAGCAGAAATAGATGTTTTTCTGGAACTCTCTTGCTTTTTTAATGATCCAGGGATGTTGGCAATTTGATCTCTGGTTTCTCTGCCTTTTCTCAAACCAGCTTGAACATCTGGAAAATCATGGTTCACATATTGTTGAAGCCTGGCTTGGAGAATTTTGAGCACTACTTGACTAGCGTGTGAGATGAGTGCAATTGTGTGGTAGTTTGAGCATTCTTTGACATTGCCTTTCTTAGGGATTGGAATGAAAACTGACCTTTTCCAGTCCTGTGGCTGCTGCTGAGTTTTCCAAATTTGCTGCCTTACTGAGTACAGCACTTTCACAGCATCATCTTAGGATTTGAAATAGCTCAACTGGAATTCCTTCACCTCCACTAGCTTTGTTCATAGTGATGCTTCCTAAGGCCCACTTGACTTTACACTCCAGGAAGTCTGGCTCTAGGTGTGTGATCACACCATCGTGATCATCTGGGTCGTGAAGCTCTTTTTTGTACAGTTCTTCTGTGTATTCTTGCCACCTCTTCTTAGTATCTTCTGCTTCTGTTAGGTCCATACAAATTCCATCCTTTATTGAGCCCATCTTTGCATGTAAATGTTCTCTTGGTATCTCTCATTTGCTTGAAGAGGTCTCTAATCTTTCTCATTCTGTTGTTTCCGTCTATTTCTTTGCACTGATCACTGAGAAAGGCTTTCTTATCTCTCCTTGCTATTCTTTGGAACTTTGAATTCAAATGGGTATATCTTTCTTTTTCTCCTTTGCCTTTTGCTTCTCTTCTTTTCCCAGCTATGGGTAAGGGCTCCTCAGAGAGCCATTTTGCTTTTTTCCATTTCTTTTTCTGGGGGTGTTCTTTATCCCTGTCTCCTGTACAATGTCATGAACCTCTGCCCATAGTTCATCAGGCAATCTATCAGATCTACTCCCTTAATACTCCCTTAAATCTATTTCTCACTTCCACTGTATAATTGTCAGGGATTTTATTTAGGTCATACCTGAATGGCCTAGTGTTTTTCCCTACTTACTTCAATTTACGTCTGAATTTGGCAAGTAAGAGTTCATGATGTGAGCCACAGTGAGCTCCTGGTCTTCTTTTTGCTGATGGTATAGAGGTTTTTCACCTTTGGCTGCATAGAATATAATCAATCTGATTTCGGTATTGATCATCTGGTGATGCCCATGTGTAGAGTCTTCTCATGTTGTTTGAAGAGGTTGTTTGGTATGACCAGTGCCTTCTCTTGGCAAAACTTCAGTAGCTTTTGCCCTGCTTCATTCTATACTCCAAAGCCAAATTTGCCTGTTACTCCAGGGGGAAGGCAATGGCACCCCACCCCAGTACTCTTGCCTGGAAAATCTCATGGACGGAGGAGCCTGGTAGGCTCCAGTCCATGGGGTCGCTAAGAGTCGGACACGACTGAGTGACTTCGCTTTCACTTTTCACTTTCATCCATTGGAGAAGGAAATGGCAACCCACTCCAGTATTCTTGCCTGGAGAATCCTGGGGACAGAGGAGCCTGGTGGGCTGCCGTCTATGGGATCGCACAGAGTCGGACACGACTGAAGCGACTTAGCAGTAGCAGCAGCAGCCAGGTGTTTCTTGACTTCCTACTTTTGCAGTCTAGTCCCCTATAATGAAAAGGACATCTTTTGGGGGTGTTAGTACTAGAAGGTCTTGTTAGTCTTCATAGAACCATTCAGCTTCAGCTTCTTCACCATTACTGGTCGGGGCATAGACTTGGATTACTGTGATATTGAATGGTTTGCTTTGGAAACAAACAGATCATTCTGTCGTTTTTGAGATTGCATCCAAGTATTGCATTTCAGACTCTTTGGTTGACTATGATGGTGACTCCATTTCTTCTAAAGGATTCTTGCCCACAGTAGTGGATATAATGGTCATCTGAGTTACATTCACCTATTCCAGTCCATTTTAGTTTGCTAATTCCTAAAATGTTGATGTTCATTCTTGCCGTCTCCTGTTTGACCACTTCCAATTTGCCTTGATTCATGGACCTAACATTCCAGGTTCCTATACAATATTGCTCTTTACAGCATCAGACCTTGCCTCCATCACCAGTCACATCCACAAGTGGGTTTGCTTTTGTTTTGGCTCCATCTCTTCATTCTTTCTGAAGTTATTTATCCACTGATCTCCAGTAACATATTGGTAGAAAGGAATCGGAGAAGGCAATGGCACCCCACTCCAGTACTCTTGCCTGGAAAATCCCATGGATGGAGGAGCCTGGTGGGCTGCAGTCCATGGGGTCGCTAAGAGTCGGACACGACTGAGCGACTTCACTTTCACTTTTTCGGTTTCATGCATTGGAGAAGGAAATGGCAACCCACTCCAGTTTTCTTGCCTGGAGAATCCCAGGGGCAGGAGAGCCTGGTGGGCTGACGTCTATGGGGTCGCACAGAGTCGGACACGACTGAAGTGACTTAGCAGTAGCAGCAGCAGAAAGGAATAGCTTTATTGCTTTGCCAGGCAAAGGGGGCCACAGCTGGCGCCTGCCCTCAAGAACTATGAGTTACAACCCAGGAGGATGTGATGGGAAGTTTTATAGCAATAGTTTAAGGATGGAGTTTCAGAAGATTCAGGTGTGTGCAGGGCTTGTACTCCTTTAATCTGGTCTCAGGTAACCTTGATGAATTTCTCTAGTCCCTTTAATCTTCCCTTGGGCGGTTTCATGGCTGCTCCTCCCTTGATTAACAACAGCTTGAATCCACTCTTTGGAACTCAGGGTAGGTCATAGAGGCTGGAGTCTGTTTCATACAAGCAAGAAAATGGGAAAGAAAGGCTTCCATGCCCAGGAGCCCCACAAGGCCTTGCTGGGTTTCAAAACCTCAACACTTATCTACCTAGAAAGTGTAGGGGAAAAAATTGCTACCCCAAAATGTGTCTCTCTGTCATGAGGATTATTCAATTTTTAAGAATCAAAAGTCAGGAAGTCTTTCTTTCTACTGCTGCTGCTAAGTCGCTTCAGTTGTGTCCAACTCTGTGTGACCCCATAGACGGCAGTCCACCAGGCTCCCCTGTCCCTGGGATTCTCCAGGCAAGAATACTCGAGTGGGTTGCCATTTCCTTCTCCCATGCATGAAAGTGAAAAGTCAAAGTGAAGTCGCTCAGTCTTGTCCACCTCTAAGCGACCTCATAGACTGCAGCCTACCAGGCTCCTCCTTCCATAGGATTTTCCAGGCAAGAGTACTGGAGTGGGGTGCCATTGCCTTCTCCTAGGAAGTCTTTCTTTCTACATTCCTTTAATCTCCTACAACAATTTAGATAGAGAGCCTATTCCTGAAATAGAGCTACCACCAGAGACATCGGCAAAGAATATGGGAAAGGTGTGGGGGAGATTTTAGGCAGCACCTAAAGATAGGAGTCTACTCTATGTCTCATGGTCTCTCCATCCCAGCAAACATTTGTGTACAAAACACGTGCTTTTCCACCTCCATGTCAATTGCCTTCCTCCCCTTTGAAGTCGGAATCCACTACCTGAAACATCCTCTTTTGTTGTTAACTGAAGATGATGTTTAAGGTGTGGGTTTTGGCTAATTTGGTGAGTTACTCAGTTCTCCTGGGTCTCTCCCATGTATCCGTGTTATTAAATTTTGTTTGATTTTCTTCTATTAATCTGTCTCATATCAATTTAATTCTAGACCAGCCAGAAGAACTGGGTACAGAAAAGTTTTGTTTCTCCCTCACAAAATGTATTGACTATCAGTCTAGCATTATCCAACTGGTAAGATGGGCTTCCCAGGTGGCACTACTGGTAAAGAACCTGCCTGCCAATGAAGCAGATGTAAGAGATGTGGGTTTGATCCCTGGGTTGGGAAGATCCCCTGGAGGAGGTTATGACAACCCACTCCAGTAGTCTTGCCTGGAGAATCCCATGGACAGAGGAGCCTGTGGGCTACAGTCCAGTCCATAGGGTCACAAAGAGTGGGACACAGCTGAAGCGACTTAGCATGCTCACAAAGTGATAACATGTAGCCATTAGGTATATCTGAGATGTAATCTGAACCTTGGCAGTTTCAAAACCCTTTTGGGGGATTCTAGATCCCTTTGGTAGTTTGAGTATCAGCAGCATTAATTACACTTGAAAACTTGGTATAAATGCAAATTCCTGGCCTCCGTGTTCTAACAAACCCTCCAGGTGATTCTGTGCTTGCTAAAGTTTGGCAGCTGTTGTATCATCCACACAGCTTTGGCTAACAGCAGTGTAGGGGGAATGTAGAAACTGCGTCCTGGACCCCCTTGACTTTGCCTCAAGTTGTCCATAATTGTCCACAAGGCCTAACCAGTTATACATAGGGGAAGACAAACATACTGACACAATGTCCTTACCAAATAAACCTCCTTTATCAACCTAAACATCTTGAGTTTGGAGCCCTACTTTCCAAATTGGGAAAGGAGTACATCTAAGCTGTACATTGTCTCCCTGCTTATTTAACTTAAATGCAGAGTACATCATGGGAAATGCCAGGCTGGATGAAGCACAAACTGGAATCAAGATTATTGGGAGAACTATCAAAAGCCTCAGATATGCAGATGACACCACCCTAATAGCAGAAAGCAAGGAGGAACTGAAGAGCCTCTTGTTGGTGAAAGAGGAGAGTGAAAAAGCTGGCTTAAAACTCAGTGTTCAAAAAGGAAGATCATGGCATCCAGTCCCATCACTTCATGGCAAATAGAGAAACAATAGAAAGAGTGACAGACATTATTTACTTGGGCTCCAAAATCACTGTGGGTGGTGACTGCAGCCATGAAATTAAAAGAGGCTTACTCCTTGGGAGAAAAGCTGTGACCAACCTAGACAATGTATAAAAAGCAGACATTAATTTGCCAACAAAGGTTCGTATAGTCAAAGCTATGGCTTTGCCAACAGTCATGTACAGATGTGAGATCAGATCAGATCAGTCGCTCAGTCGTGTCCGACTCTTTGTGACCCCATGAATTGCAGGACGCCAGGCCTTCCTGTCCATCACCAACTCCCGGAGGTCACCCAGACTCACATCCATCGAGTCAGTGATGCCATCCAGCCATCTCATCCTCTGTCGTCCCCTTCTCCCGCCCCCAATTCCTCCCAGCATCAGAGTCTTCTCCAATGAGTCAACTCTTCACATCAGGTGGCCAAAATACTGGAGTTTCAGCTTTAGCATCATTCCTTCCAAAGAAATCCCAGGGCTGATCTCCTTCAGAATGGACTGGTTGGATCTCCTTGCAGTCCAAGGGACTCTCAAGAGTCTTCTCCAACACCACAGTCCAAAAGCATCAATTCTTCGGCGCTCAGCCTTCTTCAGAGTCCAGCTCTCACATCCATACATGACCACAGGAAAGACCATAACCTTGACTAGGCGAACCTTTGTTGGCAAAGTAATGTCTCTGCTTTTGAATATGCTATCTAGGTTGGTCATAACTTTCCTTCCAAGGAGTAAGCATCTTTAAATTTCATGGCTGCAGTCACCATCTGCAGTGATTTTGGAGCCCAGAAAAATAAAGTCTGGCACTGTTTCTACTGTTTCCCTATCTTTTTCCCATGAAGTGATGGGACCAGATTCCATGATCTTCGTTTTCTGAATGTTGAGCTTTAAGCCAACCTTTTCACTCTCCACTTTCACTTTCATCAAGAGGCTTTTTAGTTCCTCTTCGCTTTCTGCCATAAGGGTGGTGTCATCTGCATATCTGAGGTTATTGATATTTCTCCCAGCAATCTTGATTCCAACTTGTGTTTCTTCCAGTCCAGCGTTTCTCATGATGCACTCTGCATATAAGTTAAATAAACAGGGTGACCATATACAGCTTTGATGTACTCCTTTTCCTATTTTGAACCAGTCTGTTGTTCCATGTCCAGTTCTAACTGTTGCTTCCTGACCTGCATACAGATTTCTCAAGAGGCAAATCAGGTGCTCTGGTATTCCCATCTCTTTCAGAATTTTCCACAGTTTATTGTGATCAACACAGTCAAAAAAGATGTCCTTTTCACTATAGGGGCCTGGAATACAAAAGTAGGAAGTCAAGAAACACCTGGAGTAACAGGCAAATTTGGCCTTGGAATATGGAATGAAGCAGGGCAAGGACTAATAGAGTTTTGCCAAGAAAATGCACTGGTCATAGCAAATACCCTCTGCCAACAACACAAGAGAAGACTCTATACATGGATATCACCAGATGGTCAACACCGAAATCAGATCGATTATATTCTTTGCAGCCAAAGATGGAGAAGCTCTATACAAACAGCAAAAACAAGACCAGGAGCTGACTGTGGCTCAGACCATGAACTCCTTATTGCCAAATTCAGACTGAAATTGAAGAAAGTAGGGAAAACCACTAGACCATTCAGGTATGACCTAAATCAAATCCCTTATGATTATACAGTGGAAGTCAGAAATAGATTTAAGGGCCTAGATCTGATAGATAGAGTGCCTGATGAACTATGGAATGAGGTTCGTGACATTGTACAGGAGACAGGGATCAAGACCATCCCCATGGAAAAGAAATGCAAACAAGCAAAATGGCTGTCTGGGGAGGCCTTACAAATAGCTATGAAAAGAAGAGAAGCAAAAAGCAAAGGAGAAAAAGAAAGTTATAAACATCTGAATACAGAGTTCCAAAGAATAGCAAGAAGAGATAAGAAAGCCTTCTTGAGTGATCAATGCAAACAAATAGAGGAAAACAACAAAATGGGAAAAACTAGGGATCTCTTCAAGAAAATCAGAGATACCAAAGGAACATTTCATGCAAGGTGGGCTCGATAAAGGACAGAAATTGTATGGACCTAACAGAAGCAGAAGATATTAAGAAGAGGTGGCAAGAATATACAGAAGAACTGTACAATAAAGAGCTTGACGACACAGATGATCATGATGGTGTGATCACTGACCTAGAGCCAGACATCCTGGAATGTGAAGTCAAGTGGGCCTTAGAAAGCATCACTACAAACAAAGCTAGATGGAATTCCAGTTGAGCTATTCCAAATCCTGAAAGATGATGCTGTGAAAGTGTTGCACTCAATATGCCAGCAAATCTGGAAAACTCAGCAGTGGCCACAAGATTAGAAAAGGTCAGTTTTCATCCCAATCCCAAAGAAAGGCAATGCCAAAGAAGGCTCAAACTACTGCACAATTGCACTCATCTCACACGCTAGTAAAGTAATGCTCAAAACTCTCCAAGCCAGGCTTCAGCAATATGTGAACTGTGAAATTCCTGATGTTCAAGCTGGTTTTAGAAAAGGCAGAGGAACCAGAGATCAAATTGCCAACATCCACTGGATCATGGAAAAAGCAAGAGAGTTCCAGAAAAACATCTATTTCCGCTTTATTGACTATGCCAAAGCCTTTGACTGTGTAGATCACAATAAACTGTGGAAAATTCTGAAAGAGATGGGAATACCAGACCACCTGATCTGCCTCTTGAGAAATCTGTATGCAGGACAGGAAGCAACAGTTTGAACTGGTCATGGAACAACAGACTGGTTCCAAATAGGAAAAGGAGTACGTCAAAGCTGTATATTGTCACCGTGTTTATTTAACTTATATGCAGAGTACATCATGAGAAACATTGGACTGGAAGAAACAGAAGTTGGAATCAAGATTGCTGGGAGAAATGGCAATAACCTCAGATATGCAAATGATACCACCCTTATGGCAGAAAGTGAAGAGGAACTCAAAAGCCTCTTGATGAAAGTGAAAGTGGAGAGTGAAAAGGTTGGCTTAAAGCTCAACATTCAGAAAACGAAGATCATGGCATCTGGTCCCATCACTACATGCAAAATAGATGGAAAAACAGTGGAAACAGTGTCAGACTTTGTTTTTCTGGGCTCCAAAATCACTGCAGATGGTGACTGCAGCCATGAAATTAAGAGACGCTTGCTCCTTAGAAGGAAAGTTATGACCAACCTAGATAGCATATTCAAAAGCAGAGACATCACTTTGCCAACAAAGGTTCGCCTAGTCAAGGCTATGGTCTTTCCTGTGGTCATGTATGGATGTGAGAGCTGGACTGTCTGAGCGCCAAAGAATTGATGCTTTTGGACTGTGGTGTTGGAGAAGACTCTTGAGAGTCCCTTGGACTGCAAGGAGATCCAACCAGTCCATTCTGAAGGAGATCAGCCCTGGGATTTCTTTGGAAGGAATGATGCTAAAGCTGAAACTCCAGTATTTTGGCCACCTCATGCGAAGATTTGACTCATTGGAAAAGACTCTGATGCTGGGAGTGATTGAGGGCAGGAGGAGAAGGGGACAACAGAGGATGAGATGGCGGGATGTCATCACTGACTCGATGGATGTGGGTCTGAGTGACCTCTGGGAGTGGGTGATGGACAGGGAGGCCTGGCGTGCTGCAGTTCATGGGATCGCAAAGAGTCGGACATGACTGAGCGACTGATCTGATCTGATCTGACCCAGTCAAAGGCTGTGGCATAGTCAATAAAGCAGAAATAGATGTTTTTCTGGAACTCTCTTGTTTTTTCGATGATCCAGCGGATGTTGGCAATTTGATCTCTGGTTCCTCTGCCTTTTCTAAAACCAGCTTGAACATCAGGAAGTTCACGGTTCACATATTGCTGAAGCCTGGCTTGAAGAATTTTGAGCATTACTTTACAGATGTGAGAGCTGGACATAAAAAAGTTTGAGTGCCAAAGAACAGATGCCTTCATATTGTGGTGCTCAAGAAGACTCTTGAGAATCCCTTGGACTGCAAGGAGATCAAACCAGTCCATCCCAATGGAAATTTACCTTGAACATTCATCGGAAGGACTGATGCTGAAGCTGAAACTCCAATACTTGGTCACCTGATGTGAAGAACCGACTCATTACAAAAGACCCTGATGCTGGGAAAGATGGAAGGCAGGAGGAGATGGGGCAACAGAGGATAAGATGGTTGGATAACATCATCGACTCAATGGACATGAGTTCCTGCAAACTCTGGGAGGTGGGGAAGAACAGGGAAGCCTGGTGTGCTGCAGTCCATGGGGTCACAAAGAGTTGGACACGACTGAGCAAGTGAACAACTTTCTCCCTTGCCCACACAAAGCTCCCTGTTTCCTTCTTCAGTTCTGGACACTCCCCTCTAAAATCTAAATGTAATACTGCAGCACCCAGGCTAAAAAAACCATGCCTTGAATTACAGAATTTCAGATGGTTTGCACACTGGCCAGAGGAAACAAGGCACCCTCTATAAGTTCAGCAGTTATTCAGCTAAGACAGTGAAACTTATAGAAGTGAGAGGACTACTAGAGCAGGGTTAAGGTTAAATGGCAAGCATGTTGGTTGAATTTCCTTGGCCCCTGTGTTTCCTAGTAAGATACACATCTGCCAGCGACACGTTTCATACTGATATGTTCTTTTTAAGCAAACAGCTGAATAACTTCTCTACTACTGCTCTTCTATACTAGAAGCTTACATCACCGTACCAGAAGCAATTAACCAATGCTCAATACACTTCTGTTTAAATGAATGCAAACAAAAAATGAATGCATTCTTTTTTCTTAAATGTTACTCAGAGGAGTATATCATCAGCAAAGAGAAGCAGCAAGGTTGGTCTGTTACCAGGTATCCATGCATAATAATTCTGCTGCCAGATTTTCAGGGTCTAAGTGTTCCTCTGAACTATCATTTATCTATTTTTTAAAATATGGCATTTTCTTCTGCATTTCCTCTTTGAAAATTCTTTACATATATTAAAGATTTAATTCTTTGACTACCAAATATGCTAGATATATTTCTGGAGCTCACTCATCTTTTACATATATATTTTTAATATGAAGCTGTTATTCATTAACTAGACAAGTTTATTAATTTTCCCTTTATGTTTTTATATCTATTTTAAATTTTTAGAAACATACTCTTAACCCAAGGAGTAGATAAATATTCACTTACACTAAGTTCTAGTCTTTCTTTAAGGTTTTTATGTTTTATTTTTAAAATTTAAGGTGTACACTGAAGTGCACTTCTTTGTAAGGTGTGAGATGCTGTCCTAAATTTATTTTTTTCTCAAATGTGTTTTTACTTTCTTGATAACCATTTTAAAATGATCCCTCCCAATTCATTTGAAAGTCCATTTTTAAAATGGTCCACATCCCTATTAATTCAGGCATATATCTAGAGTTTTTTTTTCATTATATTCAAGTACTTACTTTTTTGTTTTGAAATACGGCAGAATAAGCCACCATTCATTCTTCTTTTACTGAACATACTTTAGTATTTCACCTGTTTATTTCTTGAAGGAAATCCCATCTCTTATTGAGATGTTAGTTTTCATCACTCCAAACCAGAATAGGAAATTAATTTTAATTTGAGAATAAGTGAAATCATATAAATAATTTAAAATTTAAATTTCAAAAGAAGAGTTTATCTCTTCCTTTTGTTTGTGTATTGTTGCATGATCCTCATTATAAGCTTCATATCTTTCTTAGTACAGGCCATCATATTATATTTAAAGCATACTTAGAATTGTGTTATATGAAATTCAGTGGCCATATATCTTAGTGCATTCAGGCTGCTATTAAGAAATACCACAGACTGGGTGACTTATAAACAGCAAATTTATTTTTCACCATTCTAGAGGCTATGAATTTGGCACAGTTGGTAAAGAATCCACCTGCCAGTGCAGGAGACGCAAGATACTCGGGTTCGATCCCGGGTCGGGAAGACCGCCTGTAGTAGGGAATGGCAACCCCCTCCAATACTTGTGCTTGGAAAATTCCATGGACAGAGGAGCCTGGCGGCCTACAGTCCATGGGATTGCATACAGTTGGACCTGACTGAGCATGCACTAGCTGGCTGACAAAGGCTATGAAGTCTGAGATCTGGGTGCCAGCACAGTTGGGTGAGGGCCCTTTTCTAGATTACAGACTTCCTGTTATGTCCTCATGACATAGAAGGGGCAAGATACCTCGCTTGGCTCTCTTTTATAAGGACCTCAATCTCATTCAGAGCCCTTATGACCTCATCACCTCCTAAAGACCCCACCTCCTAATAGCAGTCCATTGGGTATTAGGATTGCAACACAAAATCGGGAGAAACACAAGCATTCAGATCTCAGCACTATATAAATGGAAAAAAAATCCCCATTATTTTAGTTAAATTTAATCAAATTCCAATAATTATAAATACATACGCACTAAAAACAGCCTTAGGGGCTTCCTTGGGGGTCCAGTGGTTAAGGCTCAGTGCTTCCAATAGAGGGAGCACGAGTTTGATCCCTAGTCAGGGAACTGAGATCCCACATGTCTTGTGGTGCAGCCCCGCCAAAAAAAAGTCAGCATTATAGATAAAATCTTCCTTGAACATCACTACAAAGCCCCGTCCCTCCCTCAAATAGCTATAAATCAGCCAGACCTCTGCCATGGATTGAGTTTTGTCTTTACCATAAATCACATGGTGTTTTAAAATATAACTTATGTGTACCATTTTGCATTTTTTTAAATTATTACTTAACAATCTACCTTGGTTATATTGACATATCCATACACCTATATTAATCACAAACATATAATTATTGAAGAATATTTCTTGGTATGCTGTGGTTTTTGCCAACAGCCACTTGGTAGACATTCAGCTTTTATCCCATTTGTAGTACAAATATCAATGCAAATAAACGAATAAAAGATTTTTGTACTCACCTCTTATGGGACAAATCTCTAGTGTAAACACTCATAAAATAAGCACTTTTTTATTTTAAAATATTCTAGTAATTGCTCTCCAAAGCCGTTTCAGAAACTTAGTCTCCAATCAGCAAAGTATGACATTATTTCTTCTTCACAGTCTCTTCTCAATATTACTAAACTTTTAAAATGTTTGTTTCTCCATTTTTTCACAGAAGTGGCCAACATTTTATTACTAAGAAAGTGGACATTAGAAAGTAATCTTATGCCAGTTCACAGTTTCAGATGATTCAGTTTTCAGCATTACTATTCAGAGTATATTATCACTTAGAAGGCATTTTATGTATCAGCCAGGATGCACACTTCATTCTGTGCATAATTAAACCAATATCTAAGGCATAATATTGTTGACAGAGGAGTGGTTAACAGATTCTCAGTTAATGATTCTCAAATATGAAGCTTTTTGTTTGGATTTTTTAGTTACTTGCCCAATTTGAGTTAGTGTCAAATCAAGACAAAAATCTAAGATTTCTGATATTCAGAGCAAAATTGACTATTTAAGAATGTTCATTTGATTTTTGGGCTTACCCAGGTAGCACAGTGGTAAAGAATCTGCCTGCCAATGCAGAAGACGCAAGAGATGCGTGTTCAATCCCTAGGTCGGGTAGAGCCCCTGGAGTAGGAAATGGCAACCCACTCCAGTATTCTTGCCTGAAAAATCCCATGGACAGAGGAGCCTGGCGGGCTACAGTCCACGGGGTTGCAAAGAGCTGGACATGACTGAAGTGACTGAGCATGAGCACGCACACATGTACATATATGTTGCTTTTATATACACATGGACCTGAATACATGTTTGTAGAGATATTTTCCTACATTATTATGTAGCCTGAAAAGGAGGATACTAAGGTAGAGTTGGTAAGAGGAAAGCACATAGAATCTTTGGTTTGACTTCTGGCTCCCTCACAGGTTTTGTGACTTTAGCAAACTTAACCTACATAATGTTGTTTCATGCCATCCTATTATCATTACAGAATGGTATAAAGTCTTGGGGGCTAATCATTGTCAAATGGGTCAGGTATAAAGTTTTTCCCATTTTCTTCTAGATTCAATGTGTACATTCTATCAAGGTATCATTACATTCTAAAAAAAAAGAAAAGTTGCATTTTTTTAAGTCATTTTTTTTTTGGATTGGTGCATGGAGCATTTCCCTCCATCTTTTCTTTCTTAACATGTGCATATTTTCTTTTTTAAATATTCTTGTCTATTATGCTTTATCCCAGGAGATTGGATATAATTCCCTGTGCTATACAGTAGGACCTGGTTGTTTATAAATGTTATTATTAATTTTTTTTTCTTTTTTGGCCATGCCAAACAGCCTGTGGGATCTTAGTTCCCTGAGGAACTAAGGATTGAACCCAGGCCCTTGACAGTGAAAGTGTGGAGTCCTAACCACTGGACCACCAGGGAATTCCTTCCATCTTTATTTCAAATATTTAATTGGCTATATCAGATTGTATCTGTTTTAAAAAGTGAGATCAGATCAGATCAGATCAGATCAGTCGCTCAGTCGTGTCCGACTCTTTGCGACCCCGTGAACCGCAGCACGCCAGGCCTCCCTGTCCATCACCAGCTCCCAGAGGTCACTCAGACTCGCATCCATCGAGTCAGTGATGCCATCCAGCCATCTCATCCTCTGTCGTCCCCTTCTCCTCCTGCCCTCAATCCCTCCCAGCATCAGAGTCTTCTCCAATGAGTCAACTCTTCGCATGAGGTGGCCAAAATACTGGAGTTTCAGCTTTAGCATCATTCCTTCCAAAGAAATTCCAGGATTGATCTCCTTCAGAATGGACTGGTTTGATCTTCTTGCAGTCCAAGGGACTCTCAAGAGTCTTCTCCAACACCACAGTTCAAAAGCATCAATTCTTCGGCGTTCAGCCTTCCTCACAGTCCAGCTCTCACATCCATACATGACCACAGGAAAGACCATAGCCTTGACTAGGCGAACCTTTGTTGGTAAAGTAATGTCTCTGCTTTTGAATATGCTATCTAGGTTGGTCATAACTTTCCTTCCAAGGAGTAAGCGTCTTTTAATTTCATGGCTGCAGTCACCATCTGCAGTGATTTTGGAGCCCAGAAAAACAAAGTCTGACACTGTTTCCACTGTTTCCCCATCTATTTCCCATGCAGCGATGGGACCAGATGCCATGATCTTCTGTACAGGAGACAGGGATCAAGACCATTCCCATGGAAAAGAAATGCAAAAAAGCAAAATGGCTGTCTGGGGAGGCCTTACAAATAGCTGTGAAAAGAAGAGAAGCGAAAAGCAAAGGAGAAAAGGAAAGATATAAACATCTAAATGCAGAGTTCCAAAGAATAGCAAGAAGAGATAAGAAAGCCTTCTTCAGCGATCAGTGCAAAGAAATAGAGGAAAACAACAGAATGGGAAAGACTAGGGATCTCTTCAAGAAAATCAGAGCTACCAAAGGAACATTTCATGCAAAGATGGGCACGATAAAGGACAGAGATGATGTGGACCTAACAGAAGCAGAAGATATTAAGAAGAGGTGGCAAGAATACACAGAAGAACTGTACAAAAAAGAGCTTCAAGACCTAGACAATCATGATGATGTGATCACTGACCTAGAGCCAGACATCTTGGAATGTGAAGTCAAATGGGCCTTAGAAAGCATCACTACGAACAAAGCTAGTGGAGGTGATGGAATTCCAGTGGAACTGTTCCAAGTCCTGAAAGATGATGCTGTGAAAGTGCTGCACTCAATATGCCAGCAAATTTGGAAAACTCAGCACTGGCCACAGGACTGGAAAAGGTCAGTTTTCATCCCAATCCCAAAGAAAGGCAATGCCAAGGAGTGCTCAAACTACCGCACAATTGCACTCATCTCACTCGCTAGTAAAGTAATGCTCAAAATTCTCCAAGCCAGGCTTCAGCAATATGTGAACTGTGAACTTCCTGATGTTCAAGCTGGTTTTAGAAAAGGCAGAGGAACCAGAGATCAAATTGCCAACATCCGCTGGATCATGGAAACAGCAAGAGAGCTCCAGAAAAACATCTATTTCTGCTTTATTGACTATGCCAAAGCCTTTTACTGTGTGGATCACAATAAACTATGGAAAATTCTGAGAGAGATGGGAATACCAGACCACCTGATCTGCCTCTTAAGAAATCTGTATGCAGGTCAGGAAGCAACAGTTAGAACTGGTCATGGAACAACAGACTGGTTCCAAATAGGAAAAGGAGTACGTCAAGGCTGCATATTGTCACCATGTTTATTTAACTTGTATGCAGAGTACATCATGAGAAATGCTGGACTGGAAGAAACACAAGTTGGAATCAAGATTGCCGGGAGAAATATCAATAACCTCAGATATGCAGATGACACCACTCTTATGGCAGAAAGTGAAGAGGGGCCAAAAAGCCTCTTGATGAAAGTGAAAGTGGAGAGTGAAAAAGTGAGATAATTAACATATAACATTAGTTTTAATTCCATAGCATAATGATTCAGTATTTGTATATATGGTGAAATGACTATCACAATAAGTATAGTTAACATCCATCATTACATGATTTTTGTTTTCTTGTTCTAAGGATTTTTAAAACGTACTCTCTTTGCAACTTTCAAATATAGAATACAGTATTATTAACTCTGGGCTTCGCTGGTGGCTCAAATGGTTAAGAATCTGCTTGCAATGCAGGAGACCTGGGTTTGATCCCTGGATTAGGAAGATCCCCTGGAGGAGAGCATGGCAACCCACTCCAGTATTCTTGCTTGAAGAATCCCCATGGACAGAGGAGCCTGGTGGGCTACAGTCCATGGGGTCCCAAAGAGTCAGACATGCCTAGGCCATTAAGCACAGCATTATTAACTGTAGTCACTTTTCTGTATACTGTCACATACCCATGACTTATTTTATAACAGGAAGCTTGTACCTTTTGACCACCTTCACTCATTTTCCCTACCCGCTAACCCCTACCTCTGGCAACCACCAACCTGTTTTCTGAATCTATCAGTTTGGGTTTATTTTTTAGATTCTACACACAAGTGCGATCCTATACTATTTGTCTTCCCCTGTATGGGTTACTTCACTTAGCATAATGTCTGTAATTTTTATCCACCCTATCACAAATGGCAAGATGTCCTTTTTTATGGCTAAATAATATATATCTCTCACATTTTGCTTATCCTATCATCCATTGATGGGCATTTAGGTTGCTCCATGCTATGTATTTACCTTTGCTCCAGCTCTTCTTTTATTTTTTACCCCTTCAAGGGCACTGGGAATTTGTAGTATAAAATAAAATTCATATTTTTTTATGGAAAAACAAGAAAAATTTAAACATGAAAAAATTTCTCTGCCCTTTGGCCTCCTCTCTCACCATTGTTGGGCTTCCCTGGTGGCTCTGTGGTAAAGAATCCACCTGCCAATACAGGAGACATGGGTTCAGTCTCTGGGTTGGGAGGACTCCCTGGAGAAATAAATGGCAACCCACTCCAGTATTCTCACGTGGGAAATCCCATGGACAGAGGAGCTTGGCAGGCTACAGTCCGTGGGGTCTCAAGAGTCAGACACAACTTACCAACTTAACAACAACTCCTCACTGTTATGCATTGTGTACCTGCATTATGGGTTGACCGAACCTCCACAATAGGCAGAAATATCTATGTGACCATAAAGAGCAACATTCTCCTAGCATTAAGAAGACAATTCCTTAAAAGATAATATTCCTTCTTGATCTTGTAATGGCCACAATGACACTTAGATCTACATTGTGTAAATTGCCAATAATACATCATTTAATGTAGAGTCCTCTGTCTCAAAAAAATGTATACAGTATAACTGTGCCTTGACTTCTAATGAGTGGCACAGTTCTCAGAGCTTTCTGGGATGCTCTTCCTGCGTTATAATCCTCAACTTTGGCTTGAACAAAATTTCCCTCTTTCGTAGACTGATTAATTTTCCATCAATAACAGAGTGAATATATATTGTCATTTATTTAAAAACACCTGTTTCAGCTCATGCCTCCTTGTTTTCATTTTTGTACTTTTCATGGATCTATTCTCTGCCTTGCTACTTCTAGGGAAGCAAACTTGCTATCACAAAATGTCTCTTTAACATGCGGATTATTTTTAGCCGAAAACAGTCAAGGCACAAAAGACTAAGGAAGAGATTTGACCTTCCTCCTAACTGCCTAAAATCGTCTGGATTGTGGATCTGTTCCCAGAATAGAGCTATCACCAGAGATCTCTGCAAATAATACGTGCAAGATATGGTGGGGGAAAGTCTAGGGTGGGCCTGGAGATCAGAGTCCACTCTGTGTTCCATGGTCTCTGCTTGACCCAGCAAACACTGGTTTACTAAACACTTGCTTTTCCATCTCCATGTCAATTGCCTTCCTCCCCCTCTGAAGTCCCAAACCACAACCTGCAACATCCTCTTTTGTCTTTAGCTAAAGATCATGTTCAAGGTGAGGGTTTTGGCCAATTTGGCAAGTTAGTTCTCCTGGGTCTCTCACATATATACATGCTATTAAACTTGTGTTTGATTTTCTCTTGTTAATCTGTCTCATGTCAATTTAACTATTAGACCAACCGGAAGAACCTAGAGGGAAATTCCTCCTTTGCCAACACTGCTATTCACAACTCCTAGTGAGTTTTGTTTTTACTGTCGTGGTTTTATCCTCTGAAATATTTTATTTTTTCTCCATTCTCTTTTCAACTATATGTTCATTTAATTCTGTTCCATTTTATCTATGAATTAATAATCGAATAGTTTTAATTTGAATGTAGCATAACTACATGTACATTTTTAATTACAATACAGCAGAGGAAACAGGGTAATTTTTAAAGTAATTATGGAAAATATCCATTTAGAGTGAAATAGAGTACCAAACATCTAAGTTATTTTCTATGAACAATAGTGAATTTAAGTAATTATTTTAATGTTTGTGATCTATGAAAATTAGGCATTTTCTTGATCAGTAAATATGATCTAAGAGTCAGACATGATTGAGTGACTAAAGAACAACAGCATCAAAAAATATGATCTAACTTAATGGGACCTCTGATACACAATAAGAACATTAAAATTATTATCAGCTTAATTCCAGTTTTTTGATACTTTCTGCTTAAAATATATGCATATATATACATATACCATGACTATTTTCATTTGGAAATTGTTATTTCATTGGGATTCCTTATAGAACCCAAAACAGGTGCTGATCATGAAATCAGAGGCCTCTGAGAATCTAATATTCATTTATCAATGCTGGTGAGAGTCAGCCATTCTTAATAGTTTTATGACAAGAAACATAATTGATGTTTATGCTTCAAATAATTCATCAAACCCAGAAGATTTAAGATGCTGATAAAATCATCTGTCAACTTTATGTATTTATTGGTGAAGAGCAGATTTTGTCCTTTTATTTTGAATATAATAACTTTAATATTTATATTAGGAGAATGTAAAAGAACAGAAGGTACTCTTCACACTTCTGATTCAGAAAGTAACCTAAACTAAAAGTAGAACTGTGTCAAATAGAGTCTACAGAGACCACAACTGGCTGACAGTGACAAGGTAAGAGACACTTGGATGGGAAGACTTTGCTTGGGAATAAAGCCAAAATACATGGTTTATGCTGTGAAGAAAAATAATTTATGAATAGACTTGAGACTGCAAACCATAAAACGGCACAGAATGAAAAATATAAAGATTAGTCACAACTGTACTTGGGCCCGTATATTTATAGATTAATGAAATCCTACAAATCAGAATCAAAAAGAACACTTTTTGGAAAATATTTTTAAAAAGACATCGAGATTATTCTTAGTGAATATTTGAAAGTGTTCAAGATGAATTTTATATCACCTTTGAATATGATCTATTCAGATCAGATCAGTCGCTCAGTCATGTCCGACTCTTTGCGACCCCATGAACTGCAGCACGCCAGGCCTCCCTGTCCATCACCAGCTCCCGGAGGTCACCCAGACTCGCATCCATCGAGTCAGTGATGCCATCCAGCCATCTCATCCTCTGTCGTCCCCTTCTCCTCCTGCCCTCAATCCCTCCCAGCATCAGAGTCTTCTCCAATGAGTCAACTCTTCGCATGAGGTGGCCAAAATACTGGAGTTTCAGCTTTAGCATCATTCCTTCTAAAGAAATTCCAGGATTGATCTCCTTCAGAATGGACCGGTTGGATCTTCTTGCAGTCCAAGGGACTCTCAAGAGTCTTCTCCAACACCACAGTTCAAAAGCATCAATTCTTCGGCGCTCAGCCTTCTTCACAGTCCAGCTCTCACATCCATACATGACCACAGGAAAGACCATAGCCTTGCCTAGGCGAACCTTTGTTGGCAAAGTAATGTCTCTGCTTTTGAATATGCTATCTAGGTTGGTCATAACTTTCCTTCCAAGGAGTAAGCGTCTTTTAATTTCATGGCTGCAGTCACCATCTGCAGTGATTTTGGAGCCCAGAAAAACAAAGTCTGACACTGTTTCCACTGTTTCCCCATCTATTTCCCATGCAGTGATGGGACCAGATGCCATGATCTTCGTTTTCTGAATGTTGAGCTTTAAGCCAACCTTTTCACTCTCCACTTTCACTTTCATCAAGAGGCTTTTTAGCCCCTCTTCACTTTCTGCCATAAGAGTGGTGTCAACTGCATATCTGAGGTTATTAATATTTCTCCCGGCAATCTTGATTCCAACTTGTGTTTCTTCCAGTCCAGCATTTCTCATGATGTACTCTGCATATAAGTTAAATAAACATGGTGACAATATGCAGCCTTGACGTACTCCTTTTCCTTTTTGGAACCAGTCTGTTGTTCCATGACCAGTTCTAACTGTTGCTTCCTGACCTGCATACAGATTTCTTAAGAGGCAGATCAGGTGGTCTGGTATTCCCATCTCTCTCAGAATTTTCCATAGTTTATTGTGATCCACACAGTAAAAGGCTTTGGCATAGTCAATAAAGCAGAAATAGATATTTTTCTGGAACTCTCTTGCTTTTTCCATGATCCAGCGGATGTTGGCAATTTGATCTCTGGTTCCTCTGCCTTTTCTAAAACCAGCTTGAACATCAGGAAGTTCACGGTTCACATATTGCTGAAGCCTGGCTTGGAGAATTTTGAGCATTACTTTACTAGCGTGTGAGATGAGTGCAATTGTGCGGTAGTTTGAGCACTCCTTGGCATTGCCTTTCTTTGGGATTGGGATGAAAACTGACCTTTTCCAGTCCTGTGGCCAGTGCTGAGTTTTCCAAATTTGCTGGCATATTGAGTGCAGCACTTTCACAGCATCATCTTTCAGGACTTGGAATAGCTCCACTGGAATTCCATCACCTCCACTAGCTTTGTTCGTAGTGATGCTTTCTAAGGCCCATTTGACTTCACATTCCAAGATGTCTGGCTCTAGGTCAGTGATCACATCATCATGATTGTCTAGGTCTTGAAGCTCTTTTTTGTACAGTTCTTCTGTGTATTCTATGATCTATTACTGGTAGTTATTCTATGATTATTACTGGTAGTTATTTTTGGATACAGACTTTAGTGATATGCAACAAAAATAACAAATATTATAATTAAGGTGGTAGGGAAGAAGAAGTTGTCCTCCACCCATCTAGGTTCTTCTGGCTTATCTAAGAATAAAATTGACCTGAAACAGATAAATGGGAGAAAATCAAACAAAAGTTTAATAACATGTGTACATGAGAGAGACTGAGGAGTACTGAATAACTCACCAAATTGGCCAAAATCCTCACCTTCAATACCATCTACAGCTAAAGATAGAAGAGGAAGTTGAGGGTAGTAGTTTGAGATTTGAAAAGGAAGGAAGGCACTGAAATGGAGATGGAAAAGCAAATGATTGGTAAACAAGTATTTGCTGGGCCAGGCAGAAACCATGGAACACAGAGTGGGCTCTGATCTCTAGGTGCTGCCTAGAGTTTCTCCCACCACAGCTTGCCCACATTCTTTGCAGATACTGTTATGGACAAGCCCAAGTCGGTGCCCAACAAGAGTCCTCCTGCCCAATGTCACTCAGGTAGAACAAGACTCTTTGGTTCTAAAGCAAAGAAAGTTTTATTTTTGAATAAAGAATGGCGACGGGTGAGTTCATGCTCTAGAGTTCATCCATGCTCTCCTGGACAGGTGGTGGGCATGAAGCAAGACCTCCCCATCCCCCGCCCAGGGTAAAGCAATTGAAGATTCGTTCCCTATGGTCCCATATCCCAAGACGAGAATAGCAGGACAATCAAGAGAGGCTGAGCCCTGCTCAGAGAGAAAAAAATCACATACGTCTCATTCTCAAAGTCAAGGAAACCCTCCTGTTTAGAAAGCTCCTTAGAGATCAAAAGGTAAATGACGGTAAGTCTACCTACCCACAGGCCTCTTCAGGGGAATTCATCTTGGCTGAGCAATGTGCATGTACACCTGGGAGGATCCTGAGATATACCAAATATGGACTCAGAACCAGACAAGTAAAAATGCTTGGCCAAAGGAAACCCAGAAGAAATGCCCCATAAATCTGATTCAAATTACCACGGAGGCGTGACTCTCTCTGGGTCCGCCTGTGTGTCTATCCACACTGTACTGCGCTCCATTTTTCCTAATAAACACGTCTCAATACTTCCTGAAGGAAACTTACACGGCTCAAAATAGCCTGGAGTTAAAACTCCCCTCCAGGTCCTCCCCACCATTCTATGCAGAGCACAGAACTCTTCTCACCCAAAGGAAAAACTGGACATTAAGGTTGATAATGCCCAGCTCCCAGCTGGTCACAGCCTCTGGCTGATCTCCAGAATTCCTTGCCCCAGCCGTTTAAGAGATAACTACTCCGAACAACCTGGGAGAAGAACAGGCCCCCTTAAGACAGTAGATTTCCACATATATATGCCTACATATACTTACTCTTTTCTTGGGTTACTGCAGCAGCTTACTAATCTGACTGATGCCCCTTCTCACCTCATTAAAGGTGATCTGTTCCTGTAAAGCGCGGTCTCCTTCTTTTTCTGAACCTCGCCTTCTCTAACTAACTCCCTTAGCCTACACTTCTCATCTTATGTGGGAATTCTTTTCCAAAAAGGTAAAGGACCAAAGCCTTGTCCCTGACCGCTGGTCTAGTGGCTAGGATTCGGTGCCCTCACCACCTAGATTCTGCCTCAATTTCTGATCTGGAACTGATGCCCAGCTTCAAGCCGCTACAGGCTGAGGCCACCTGAGATGGGGCAGGGCTGCTTCATAGGGATCTCTGTTGAGTAGGGTGGAGAGAGGAGTTCTCGTGAGGCGGGCAACAGCCACAGGTGCACTTCAGATCTCAGTGCTGGATGCATCGTCTCTGCACGATGGCCATGGCCATATTGAATGACAGTGTCGGGCCTGCATGAGGCCTGCAGAGCTGAGATGTTGGAGCAGCCCTTTCTCCCTGGCCACACAGGTGTGAGGAGCCAGGTGGAAGGGCTCTGCACGTGGCCCCCTACGATCAAGCAGAACTAGACTAAGCACAAAAGCAAAGGAAAAGGTTAGACCTTGTTACTCAGATTTATTTTTATTTCCTGGGCTTTGTTAATGGGCTGTGCAGGTGAAACTGCCTTCCATCCTGCTCGTGGTGCTCAAAGGGCGCTGAGGGGTGCCAGTCAAGTCTGTCCTGTGTCCCTGCTCCCTGCTGCGTGTGGCCATCGTCCTGACTGCGGGTGGAAGAACAGAACTTCTCCCGCCGCTTAAGTTCTGTCAGCTTGGCCCCAATTGTTCCTAGCTCTGAACGATGCCCAATTTAAGATACACGGCCCAAATTTCAGCAAGAGAACAATGGGCATATGGCCAAGTTTTCCTAAAAATGAAGATCTCCAGTTCTTTTGCCCGAAGGCAAAACTGTGCCTTGGTGTCAAGGCTCACCACTGTGGCCTGAATCTCCCTGCTCATGCTTTTGTGGGTTTTCTGCAGAGAAGCTTCAGGTCAGAGAGTGGGTCACACGAGAAGTTGGGGGGTGTCGTTGACCCAGGTTGGGGCTGAGGAGCCTCTTCCCTCAAATGCAAAGTCCCCACAGAGTGGCCCTGCAACTTCAGGGTGTAATGGGTGGTTACGATCACCAAGTAGTGTCTGTTCTTCTTAAGAATGAGTGGTTTGCGGCTGTAGGTTTTCCCAGTGTTTAGGTTCACCCAGTCTCCTGGCTGGACAGGGTGGAGGCCCGGGTTGGTGGATGCGGTCAGCATCTGGTTACCATATTCCGTGAGAGCCTTCATGGTTTCTCCCACCTGGAGGGCATACTTGGGTTGTTCCATTCCAAGTCCATTCCTTCCCTTGGGCTTGGGGAATGGCTCTACTATGAGTGAGTGAAAGTCGCTCAGTTGTGTGCGACTCTTTGTGACCCCAGGGACTATACAATCTATGGAATTCTCCAGGCCAGAATGCTGGAGTGAGTAGCCTTTCCCTTCTCCAGGGGATCTTCCCAACCCAGAGATCGAACCCAGGTCTCCCACGTGGCAGGCAAGATCTTTACCAGCTGAGCCACAGGGGAAGCCCCCTATACATGAGTTCAAATACACTTAACTGTAGCTTATCCCTTGAACTAATAATGGCACTGGGAGAAGGGTCATTGGAAGCACCTTAATCCAATTTTCTTGAGTTTCCTGACATAACTTGGCTATGGCCCATTTCAAGGTCTGATTGGACCTCCCTGCTTTCCCCAGTGATTGGGGTCTTGAGGCTGAGTGCAAGGTCCATTTTATGATCAAAGCCCTTTGTCATTTGAGACACAAATTCTGAACCATTATCACTTTGTAGGGACCCTGGGAGCAAAAATCTAAGGATTATTTCTTGTAGTAATGCTTTAGGCACTTCAGTTGCCATTTCAGTTCTAGCAGGGAATGCTTCTATCTACCCAGGAGATACCTGAAATTCCTCAGGACTCGGCATGCCGGTGAAATCAAACTTCCAGTGTTCTCCAGGATATGTCCCCCTGGTTTCCATGGACCTTATCTGGGAGCTTCTGAGCAGACTGGTGTTGGAATTGTTTATTGTGCAGATGAGGCATGTCTCAGCTCTCCAACTGAGTATATTAATACTTTTCATGCCAGGAGTTACCATGACTTCAGCTGATCAATTGTATAAGGAAGGCTTCCTTCCCATAGTGAATTCCTTGATGAGCCTCCCTGATGGCATGACACATGCAGTTTGGAAAAAGGACTATTGCCCATGTTTCTTAACTAGCCACCCATGGGTTCCTAGATCTATAATGAAGTTCCGTTTTGGGGCTTTGTCTAATTCTTCCTTTGTATAGACTGGGTAGTAACTGAATGGACCTGGCCTCTTACATAAGGTAATTGCCAAGTTACTAGTTCAGGGGTGTACTTCTTGCAGCTGCATCTGCCTTGGCCTTGTTGTTTCCCTTTATTAACTCTGCACCCCCTTTTGGTGACCCCTACAGTGAATCACTGCCACATTTTGGGGAAGCTGTACTGCTTCTAAGAGCTTCAGTATGCTGAAGCCGTGTTTCATCAGTCTGTTCTCTGCAGTAAACATATCTCTTTCCTTCCAAATAGCCCTGTGTGTGTGAAGGATAGCATGCAAATACTGGGAATCTGTGTAAACATTTAAGATCTTCCCTGTTCCAAGCTCTAAGGCTCTCTATCAGCTCCACTTTTAGGGCAGACGTCTGTAGCAGTAGGTTTTGTGCCTCTGTAACTTGGGTCGGGGAGGTGACTGCATATCTCACCAGCCTTTTTCCTCTCTCTCATAAAATTCCTCCTGTCTGTGAACCATTCCTCTTTGGCATTTGGGAGAGGCTCACTTCCTAAGCTTGGGTGACTGGAAGAGATCATGTCTATGATTTCTATATAGTCATGCTCCCGGGGCCCCATTTCTGTGGGTAGCGGGGTGGCAGAATGTAGTATGTGACAGGTTTTTATGGTAGCCACTGGGTTGTCTAAAAGCAGAGCCTGAACTTGAATAGACCTTCTGGGACATACCAGTTCTATTCCCTTAGAACTTACGAAAGCCTGAACCTGGTGTGGAGTCCGTATAGTGATTGGCTGGCCAAACTTTAACTTTTTGCTTCCTTTAGCAGGGCTGTAGCCATTGCTAGAAGACTAGGAGGCCATCCCTTCATGGTGTGATCTAATTGTTTAGAGAAATAAGCAACCACTTTAATAAGGTGTCCCAGTTTATAAGCTAAAATACCCCAATGGCAATTCCCCTTCTCTTATAAATGTAAAGGTGAAGGGTTTAGCTAAATCTGGGAGAGCCAAGGAAGTGGACTAAAGTAATTGCTTTTTCGCTTCTTAAAAGGCCACTTCACATTCTGAATCACATTCAAAAGGATCATCCTCCTTTCCTTTCAATTCTTCATATTGAGGACTAGCTATTAGACCATAGTTAGGGATCCAGTTGTGGGAAAACGTGGCCATCCTTGGGAAATCCCTTAGCTGTTTTCTCACTTTAGGAGGAGTGAGGCTGCAGATGGCTTCTTTCCTTTCCTGGGGTGGGCTTGTCTGACCTATGAGGATGAAGCCTAGGTAGTTCATCCTAGTTTGTGATACTTGATCATTTTCTTGGACAGCTATATCCTTATCAGTTAGGTGGTTTAGGGTGGCTACACTGTTTTTTTTCGGAGGACTCCTTCGTAGGACTCTGTTCAGTTCAGTTCAGTTCAGTCTCTCAGTCGTGTCTACTCTCTGCGACCCCATGAACCACAGCACGCCAGGCCTCCCTGTCCATCACTAAAGCCCGGAGTCCACCCAAACCCATGTCCATTGAGTTGGTGATGCCATCCAAACATCTTATCCTCCATCACCCCTTCTCCGCCTGCCCTCAATCTTTCCCAGCATCAGGGTCTTTTTCAAATGAGTCAGCTCTTCACATCAGTTGGCCAAAGAATTGGAGTTTCAGCTTCAACATCAGTCCTTCCAGTTAACACCCAGGACTGGTCTCCTTTAGGATAGACTGGTTGGATCTCCTTGCAGTCCAAGGGACTCTCAAGAGTCTTCTCCAACACCTCAGTTCAGAAGCATCAATTCTTCGGCACTCAGCTTTCTTTATAGTCCAACTCTCTCATCCATACCTGACCACTGGAAAAACCATAGCCTTGTCTAGACAGACCTTTGTTGACAAAGTAATGTCTCTGCCTTTTAATATGCTGTCTAGGTTGGTCATAACTTTCCTTCCAAGGAGTAAGCGTCTTTCAATTTCATGGCTGTGGTCACCATCTGCAGTGATTTTGGAGCCCAGAAAAATAAAGTCAGCCACTGTTTTCGCATCAATTTATATGAAGTGATGGGACCAGATGCCCATCGTAGGGCTCGTGGTTAGAATACCTTCTACATACCAGAGGAGGTTTCTTTAAGGTCTTCAGCTAAAGTTTTCCCCAAAATGGTGGGGCAGTTTTTTTTTCTTCCCCTTTGGAGTTTGGGAGCAGAATCATTCAGCAGTATTGGTTTTTTGTTTGTTTGTTCATTTTGGCTTTGCCATATGCCTTATGGGATCTTAGCTCCCTAATCAAGGATTGAACCCAGGCCCTCGGCTGTGACAGCATGGAGTCCCAACCACTGCATCACCAGAGAATTCCCTTTTTGGGGATTTGTTGTTCTTGTTGTTAATTGAAATAGAGTTGATTTACAATATTGTGTTGGTTTTAGTTGTACAGCAAAGTGAGTCAGGGCTTTCTTTGCAGATTATATTCCATTATAGAGGATTATAAAATACTAGGTAATATTCCTTGTGTTATTAATGTATATATAACTCCTTATTGTTCATCTGTTTTATGTCTAGTAATTTGTATCTATTGATCCCATATTCCTCATTTGTTCCTCCCCCGACCCCTTTGGTAACCTGAAGTTTGTTTTCTATAAGTTGACAGCTATTTTGTACATACATTCATTTATATTATTTTTTTAGAGTTCACATATTAGTGATATCATATAGAATTTGTTTTTCTCTGACTTATTGCCTTGAGAAAGATATTCCCTAGATCCATTTATTTTGTTGCAAATGACAATATTTTATCTTTTTATACCTGAATTATATTCCATTGTATGTATATATGTGTGTGTGTGTATGTGTGTGTGTGTGTGTGTGTGTGTATCTTCTTAATTCAATCATCTGTTGAGGGACACTTGGATTGTTTCCATATCTTGGCTATTGAAATAGTGCTGAAGCACAAGCTGGAATCAAGATTGCCGGAAGAAATATCAATAACCTCAGATATGCAGATGACACCACCCTTATGGCAGAAAGTGAAGAGGAACTCAAAAGCCTCTTGATGAAAGTGAAAGAGGAGAGTGAGAAAGTTGGCTTAAAGCTCAACATTCAGAAGACGAAGATCATGGCATCTGGTTCCATCACTTCATGGGAAATAGATGGGGAAATAGTGGAAACAGTATCAGACCTTATTTTTGGGGGCTCCAAAATCACTGCAGATGGTGACCACAGCCATGAAATTAAAAGACGCTCGCTCCTTGGAAGGAAACCAATGACCAACCTAGATAGCATATTGAAAAGCAGAGACATTATTTTGCCAATAAAGGTCCGTCTAGTCAACGCTATGGTTTTTCCAGTGGTCATGTATGGATGTGAGAGTTGGACTGTGAAGAAAGCTGAGTGCTGAAGAATTGATGCTTTTGATGTGGTGTTGGAGAAGACTCTTGAGAGTCCCTTGGACTGCAAGGAGATCCAACCTGTCCATCCTACAGGAGATCAGTCCTGGGTGTTCATTGGAAGGAATGATGCTAAAGCTGAAACTCCAATACTTTCACCACCTCCTGTGAAGAGTTGTCTCATTGGAGAAGACTCTGATGCTGGGAGGGATTGTGGGCAGGAGGAGAATGGGGCAACAGAGGATGAGATGACTGGATGGCATCACCAACTCACTTGCCATGAGTTTGAGTCAATTCCGGGAGTTGGTGATGGACAGGGAGGCTTGGGGTGATGTGATTCATGGGGTCGCAAAGAGTCGGACACGACTGGCTGAACTGAACTGAACTGATATGAACATTGGGGTGCATGCATCTTTTCAAATTAAAATGTTTGTTTTTCTAGATATATACGTGGGAATGGAATTGCTGGATTGTATGGTAGCTTTATTTTCAGGTTTTAAAGGAATCTGCATACCGTTTTCCATAGTGGCTGCACCAATTTATATTCTTACCAACAGTGTAAGAAGGTTCCCTTTTCTCCACACAATCTGCAGCATTTATTATTTGTAGATTTTTTTTATTATAGCCATTCTGAATGGTACAAGGTGAGATCTCATTTTTTATTTGCATTTCTCTAATAATTAACAATGTTGAACATCTTTTCCTGTGCCTGTTGGCCATCTGTATGTCTTCTTTGGGGAAATGTCTGTTTAGGTCTTCTCCCATTTTTTGATTGGGTTGTTTTATTGATGTTGATTTGTATGAGCTCTTTGTATATTTTGAAAAGTAAGCCTTTGACAGTTGCCTCATTTGCAAATATTGAGTTGAACAAAAAGTTCATTTGGATTTTTCATAAGATGGGAAGGAAGCCCTGAATGAACTCTTGGCCAACCTAATATTTTTCTCCCATTCCGTATGCTGTCTTTACATGTTGTTGATAGTTTCCTCTGCTGTGCAAACCTTTGAAGTTTAATTAGGTCCTATTTGCTCTCTGCCGATTGTTAGCAAGCTAGCATGTGTAGACTCCTTGTGAGAAGAATCTAGGCTTCTCCCGACTTTCTACCTATCCCAGTGAATTTCCCAGCCATCAAAGGGGCTTGTCTCCTCTGCATAGGATGTCCAGTCTGTGGCTTGACACACTTGCCTCCCATGGTGAGGGTCCTCTTCTTTTCCTTTCAGATCCTTCCAGGGAGGGACGTCCTGACCCTATACTTTTTTCTGTCCTACCTGGTTACATGGAAATATTTCTTGCCTATAATCTTTGGTTTTATAGATGTTCTTCTGCCAGTTTCTGGTTAGTTTTATGTGAGAATTGTTCCACATGTAGATGTATTTTTGATGTGTTTGTGGGGGAAGGTGAACTCCATATTCTACTCTGCCAACTTGGTCCATTCTCAGTCTCTAGTATGTTTTTGTGGTGCTTTAAGTTCCTGCCACTCAAGAGAGGAAATTTCTTGTGACTTGAGAGCTGGTGGAATACAAAAGAAGTCATCTTTTAAATCCAGTACAGAATACCAAGTCCTGGTGGACAATAGAGTGGCCACCAACGTACAGGTATTAGGGACTACTGGATGCATATCCTCAGTGGTTTCACTGACTGCCCTGAGGCCCTGTACCATCCAGTATTCCTTATTGGATTTCTTTATATGGAGAATGGAGGCTTCCCTGGTGGCTCAGATGGTAAAGGATCTGCCTGTGATGGCAGAAACCTGGGTTTGATCCCTGGGTCAGGATGACCCCCTGGAAAAGGGAATGGCAACCCACTCCAATATTCTTGCCTGGAGAATCCCATGGACAGAGGAGCCTGGTGGGCTATAGTCCATGTGGTGACAAAGAGTCAGACACAGCTGAGCGACTAACACTTGTCACTTGTAAATATAGGGAAAATGGAGGTATTACAGGCTGATTGTCATGGTCTAATATGGCCCTGGTCACTTAGGCCCTGTATAACAGGGGTTATGCCCAACAAGGCCTCCTGAAGAAGAGGATACTGTTTTCTACTGGGACATGTATGTCCAGGTTTTAGACGGACTATGATGGCACTGGCTCCTACAGTTTGTTCCACCCATCCCTGGGCCCATACTGCAGGATAACTTTGGAAAGATCAACTTGCTCTGTCTGGGGAGGTATATTCTCAGCCATTAACACTGTGATCTTACGCTCTTTTTCTAAGGGGATTCCAGATTCCAATTTGTCTGCCTTTAGGTGGATAGTAGCCCCCAATCTATATAAGATCTCTCTTCCTAGTAGGGTATAGAGCATTCAGGGACACAAAGAAAGGAATGGATAAGTGTGTGTTCACCCAATTGATATTCAAATGATTCTGTGAATATCCATTCTTGGGCCTTCCCTGATACTCTCATAATTTTACACCTCTTGTGAATTGAGTTTGCATGATCTGGTGTTCAGAACTGAGTAAGTGGCACTGGTGTTGACGAAGAACTCAACAGCCTTCCCCACTCTATCTGAAGTCAGTCAGGCCTCCTCAGGGTCAGCTGGAGTGCCAGCTTAGGCCCTGTCATCCTTTTTCTACTTGGACAGTCTGCCTTCCAGGGTAGTGACTGGGGTAAGCAATTGCTATCCCCCTTCAGGCAGTCTCTCTTCCAATGTCCCTCCTGTTTAACTATGGTGCACTTATTGGACCCCAGTTCCCTTGGCTTTCTATCTTTCCATGGGGCCTGGGGTCACTCACCAGAGAAGAGACTCTCCATGGGCAGTTAGTCCAAATTCTCATGCTGACTGACATCAGAGAGCAATAGCCAGTAGGTGGGTCTCTGGGCCTTTTTATCCTCTGACTTTTTCTCCTCTGCTGCTGCTGCTGCTAAGTCACTTCAGTCGTGTCTGACTCTGTGCAACCCCATAGACGGCAGCCCACCAGGCTCCTCTGTCCCTGGGATTCTCCAGGCAAGAATACTGGAGTGGGTTGCCATTTCTTTCTCCACTTCCTCCTCTATAGCTTGTTTATTAAATACCTGGTAGGCAACCTTCACCAGGTGAAAAGTAGGGCTATCTGGTTCTATTTCCACTTTCTGAAATTTATGCCTAATGCTGAAGCACTTTGGGAAATGAGAAAGAGCACCTCAGGATTGCCTTTCCTTCCAAGGACTCGATCATCAATAGCATAGATTCAGAGGCATCCCCTGAGGCTCTAGGAATGCCAAAGGGTTTTCTGTTGGCTCTGATCAATTTCCCTTATCTTATTCCACTTGCTGGGTTTCTTTTCTGCTTCTTGGATTCTGTTTAGGATCATAATTATATAATGGGTCAGCCTCTGTCTTCCACTCCCTTCTCCTCTGTCTCGGTGGTCCCAATTGGGTCCATTATCTGGGAAATCCTCGATTCCCCATCTGAAAATAGCACCATGTGCATTGTTTCTGTTCTGTTCTCTTTCTCTGCTTCATCTCGGGTTTTTGAAAAGACCATGGCTTTTTCTTCCTTGTTAGGAGTATGTTGAGGAGGCTCTGGATATTAGCCAGGTGAGGTCATGGATCTGAAAGATTCCACTAATTAGATTCAGGAACCCCTCTGGACCCTCCCCAACCCCTTTACTGTGAGTTTTCCAGTTACTTTTATTTTTTGGCTTTTTTTTTTTACTTTATTTTAAATTTTTTTTTTTACTTTTATTTTTTATGACTGACTAGTATTCCACTGTATATGTGTGCCACTTTTTATTTATCTATTCCCTTGTTGATGGGCATTTAAGTTGTTTCCATGTTTTAGCTATTGTGAATAGTGCTGCTACAAACATAGGGGTGTATATATCTCTCAGAATTATAGTTTTGTTCTGGTATATTCCCAGGAGTGAGACTGCTGGATTATATGGTAATTCTATTCTTAGTTTTCTGAGGAAACTCCATACTGTTTTCCAGAGTGACTGTACCAACTTATATTCCTACCAACAGTGTAGGAGGGTTGGTTCCCTTTTCTCCACACTCTCCAGCATTTGCTATTTGTAGTCATTTTAATGACAGCCATTCTGACTGGTATGAGATGGTACTAGGATTAAAATTGTTCTTCCGTTATACATAAGTATAATCATTTTAATCTACATAAATTTGTGCTCTGTGTTTGGTATGGTTTGACAAAAATAAGTTATATAATACAGTACTTTTATCTTGCAAAGAATAGTGTGGCATTTTATTTTAAAGATTTTGTTAAGAAATTTACTTAGTTTGCTGCAGTTTAAGAATCCCCCGCCCCTCATGACATATACTTTATGCTAGACAAACAGAAAATCAAGAAATGAGTATCTCTTCTTTGTAACATGAATAAATCCATTTGTAAAAACTAAAGTATTTGGAGAGTTTGAAAGACTATTTAATAAGTATAGTCACATGACTGGCAAGCAAAGGAGGAAATTTTAGCTTCTGTTTTACACATTGTTCCACAAACCTTCTTTGGTTCTCTGGAAGAAATTTTATACACAATTGGACCATATCATGAAATAGTCACATTAAACTTTTTAAGTTGTTGTAATGTACATTATCTCTATAATACTTATATGCCAAACTTCTAAATTTGCAAATATTGTCTTAAGATCAGTATTCATGGATAGCGGGTGCCTTGGACCCATGCAGTATTTTAGCATTATGGGCTAAATTTCAGTTTTTACAATTTCTTTTCATGCAGTGGAAGCAATTGTACATATTAATTCTCAGGGATCTCCTGTCACTATTCACTGTATGCATCTTTGTAAGAATGAGTAGTACTATTTTATTATCTGACCTGCATGCATAAGTCCAGCATGCCAAAATAGTTGATATATTTCCATTTTTTGAAATTATTATTTTAACATATTTATTTTCTAATAATTATGCATGTGACATTGTGGATGTGTTACTTTATTTACATAACCTGTCTGTGGTCACACTGTCAGTGTATCCAAAGCCTTCCAAGGAAAATTAATGTTTTCATCGTTCTTTAGGCTAGGCAACTGTGGATCCAATTTATAATATTAAGAAGGGAATTACATAATCTTTAAAAGAAGAATGAATAATGCCATTTGTAGAGACATCGATGGCCTAGAGATTATCATACTTAATGAAATAAGTTAGAAAGAGAGACAATTACCATATAATATCACTTATATATGGGATCTAAAATATGACACAAATGAGGTTATTTACAAAATGAAAACAAACTCACAGACACAGAAAACAAACTTATGGTTATGAAATGGGATAGGGGTAGGTGAAGGATAAATTAGGATTTTGGGGTTAGCAGATACACATTACTATATATAAAATAGGTAAACAACAAGGTCCTACCATTGTAGCACAGGGAACTATAGTCAATATCCTATAATAAACCACAATGGAAAAATATGTTTATGTATATATATATATATATATATATATATGTATGTATAACTGCATCATTTTGCTATACAGCAGAAACCACAGCATTGAGCAATACTGTAGATCAACTATACTTTAATTGAAAAAAGAAAGATAAAATCATTGATTAGAAGAAAAAGCGGGAGCCTGCATCTTGATAAGCAACCTTCATGGAATTTTAACCTACCTCTTACCTGGCTCCTCCAATGAGTACTGGCCTTAAGAAAGGGAGCCAATTTTCCAGATATGGGTTCCTTATTTTATAGACAGCAAAGTGGCCTGTTCAGAGGGGATTGTGGTTGTTTGGGCCTATCCAATGGCTCCCTGAAGGATGCGTTCAAAGGACTCCTTTATTTTTCTAAACTCTCCCAGGAAAGAGGCATTTTACTGCAAAATGTTTATCAGAAATATTTAGAGCTAAGTGTATAAGTCACTGATGCCTGAAAAATAACAGTTGGAACAAATCATAGACAAACCAAAAGGCATGGGAAGAAAGGTAAAGAATGAGATGCTTTTGGGGAAAGGAGCTTTCTAAAGCTACTATATATTTCGGAGAATCTGGAGTATCATATGAATGCCCAGAACTAGCTAATGCTAAAAAAATATATGTGGAAGGCCTTAGTCTCTTACCTAAGGCTCACAGTTAGACTCTGTGCAAGCAAAAGTATAAGCAAAGTTGCAAACTGCCCAACTGACTGTAGAAGGCATGCTCCAACACAAACACATATCGCCCATCTGCAAAGAATGGAGGTGATTTATATTTTTATTTCAGGCATTAAGAAATTTCTGTCAAGTCATTAGCTGATCAGTCAACTAATTGAACAGAGTCAGTGACCACTCATTACAAAGAACACATATCTTAAAAAGTGAGTTCAGAAAATTAATGAAGCAAACAGAAACCATAAGAAGAAGCAAAAATAAGCTGTGAATGGGGGAAGAATTTGACTTCAAAGTTAACACATTATAATATTCAAAATGTATAGTTTTCAAGAAAAAATCATGAGATATGCAGTGAAATAAAGTAGAGAAAAAGGAGATTAATAGAAACTGTACAGGAGGAAGCCCAGATTTTGGACATACTAAACAAAGACCTTAAATCAGCTATTTAAATATTACCAAAGAGGTAAGGGAAAGCATGTACAAAAAAGTAAAGGGAACTAAGAATTGTGTTTCCCCAAATAAAGACCAGCAACCAAGATTTAAAAATTATTAAAATGAACAAAATAGAAATTCTGGAGTTGAAAAGTACAGTAACGGAAATAAAAAATACACTAGAGAGATTCAGTAAGGGATTTGGTCAGGCCAAAGAAAGGCTCACCAGAAGACAGGTCAATTGAGGTTATATAATCTGAGGAACAGAAAGTAAAATAAATAAGGAAAATGAGCAATGCCTAAAAGACTTGTGGAACATCATCAGTTATGAAATCATATGTAAAATAAGAGTCCAGAGTAGAGAAAGGGGCAGAAAGAATTATTGAAATAATAAAGTTACAGTTTCCTCTCTGGCATGTGAGGAACTTAGAAGTTGTCATTCCATCCTGAAAACAAATAAAAAGCTGAAAAAAATCAATAAATCTTGTTATATCAGTCAGAGAGGTGAGACCACAGAGAAAACTACTGCCTCTCTAATTGGAAGGGCTGTTAGGTCAATACAGAGAATCAGAACTTAACAAACAGAAACCTCAATGGGAAAAAGTGCCAGGGTATGCTATTGCTAAGGCACTTCAGTCGTGTCTGACTTTGTGCGACCCCAGAGACGGCAGCCCACCAGGCTTCCCCGTCCCTGGGATTCTCCAGGCAAGAACACTGGAGTGGGTTGCCATTTCCTTCTCCAATGCATCAAAGTGAAAAGAGAAAGTCAAGTCGCTCAGTCGTGTCTGACTCTTAGCGACCCCATGGACTGCAGCCTACTAGGCTCCTCCGTCCGTGGGATTTTCCAGGCAAGAGTACTGGAGTGGGGTGCCATTGAATCTAAACTATAATTGAGAAATTTCTAGGCAGCTCATTGTGGAAAAGTCTGAGAGTTAACAATTCTTTAAATTTTGTGAATTTTACATCCAGGTGTGTTAGATTCTTACAGTTAAGACTAAAAAATATCCCTTTGGACTTCCTGCAGGTAGAGGAAAAAGTAATCAACTGACATATGCCAGAACATTCTTTCCTTAACAAAACCTGCCCTCAGGAGAAATTATATTATCACAGCCTATGAAAAGGCAAAATGATAGGATACTGAAAGAGGAACTCCCCAGGTCAGTAGGTACCCAATATGCTACTGGAGATCAGTGGAGAAATAACTCCAGAAAGAATGAAGGGATGGAGCCAACGCAAAAAGAATACCCAGCTGTGGATGTGACTGGTGATAGAAGCAAGTTCCGATGCTGTAAAGGGCAATATTGCATAGGAACCTGGACTGTCAGGTCCATGAATCAAGGCAAATTGGAAGAGGTCAAACAAGAGATGCCAAGACTGAATGTCGACATTCTAGGAATCAGCGAACTGAAATGGACTGGAATGGGGGAATTTAACTCAGATGACCATTATATCTACTACTGTGGGCAGGAATCCCTCAGAAGAAATGGAGTGGCCATTATGGTCAACAAAAGAGTCTGAAATGCAGTACTTGGATGCAATCTCAAAAATGACAGAATGATCTCTGTTCGTTTCCAAGGCAAACCATTCAGTATCACAGTAATCCAAGTCTATGCCCCAACGAGTAACGCTGAAGAAGCTGAAGTTGAACAGTTCTATGAAGACCTACAAGACCTTTTAGAACTAACACCCAAAAAAGATGTCCTTTTCATTATAGGGGACTGGAATGCAAAAGTAGGAAGTCAAGAAACACCTGGAGTAACAGGCAAATTTGGCCTTGGAATACAGAATAAAGCAAGGCAAAGACTAATAGAGTTTTGCCAAGAAAATGCACTGGTCATAACAAATACCGTCTTCCAACAACACAAGAGAAGACTCTATACATGGACATCACCAGATGGTCAACACCAAAATCAGATTGATTATATTCTTTGCAGCCAAAGATGGAGAAGCTCTATACAGTCAGCAAAAACAAGACCAGGAGCTGACTGTGGCTCAGACCATGAACTCCCTATTGCCAAATTCAGACTGAAATTGAAGAAAGTAGGGAAAACCACTAGACCATTCAGGTATAACCTAAATCAAATCCCTTATGATTATACAGTGGAAGTGAGAAATAGATTTAAGGGCCTAGATCTGACAGATAGAGTGCCTGATGAACTATGGAATGAGGTTCGTGACATTGTACAGGAGACAGGGATCAAGACCATCCCCATGGAAAAGAAATGCAAACAAGCAAAATGGCTGTCTGGGGAGGCCTTGCAAATAGCTGCAAAAAGAAGAGAAGTGAAAAGCAAAGGACAAAAGGAAAGATATAAGCGTCCGAGTGCAGAGTTCCTAAGAATAGCAAGAAGAGATAAAGAAAGCCTTCTTCAGCAATCCATGCAAAGAAATAGAGGAAAGCAACAGAATGGGAAAGACTAGAGATCTCTTCAAGAAAATTAGAGTTACCAAGGGAATATTTCATGCAAGGTGGGCTTGATAAAGGACAGAAATGGGATGGACCTAACAGAAGCAGAAGATATTAAGAAGAGATGGCAAGAATACACAGAAGAACTGTACAAAAAAGATCTTCATGACCCAGATAATCACGATGGTGTGATCACTGACCTGGAGCCAGACATCCTGGAATGTGAAGTCAAGTGGGCCTTAGAAAACATCACTATGAACAAAGCTAGTGGAGGTGAAGGAATTCCAATTGAGCTATTTCGAATCCTGAAAGATGATGCTGTGAAAGTGCTGCCCTCAATATGCCAGCAAATTTGGAAGACTCAGCAGTGGCCACAGGACTGGAAAAGGTCAGTTTTCATTCCAGTCCCAAAGAAAGGCAATGCCAAAGAATGGTCAAACTACTGCACAATTGCGCTCATCTCACACGCTAGTAAAGTCATGCTGAAAATTCTGCAAGCCAGGCTTCAGCAATATGTGAACCGTGAATTTCCTGATGTTCAAGCTGGCTTTAGAAAAGGCAGAGGAACCAGAGATCAAATTGCCAGCATCCTCTAGATCATGGAAAAAGAAAGAGAGTTCCAGAAAAACATCTATTTCTGCTTTATTGACTATGCCAAAGCCTTTGACTGTGTGGATCACCACAAACTGTGGAAAATTCTGAAAGATGGGAATACCAGACCACCTGATCTGCCTCTTGAGAAATCTGTATGCAGGTCAGGAAGCAACAGTTAGAACTGGTCATGGAACAACAGACTGGTTCCAAATAGGAAAAGGAGTACGTCAAGGCTGTATATTGTCACCCTGTTTATTTAACTTATATGCAGAGTACATCATGAGAAACGCTGGACTGGAAGAAGCACAAGCTGGAATCAAGATTGCTGGGAGAAATATCAATAACCTGAGATATGTAGATGACACCACCCTTATGGCAGAAAGTGAAGAGGGACTCAAAAGCCTCTTAATGAAAGTGATAGTGGAGAGTGAAAAACTTGGCTTAAAGCTCAACATTCAGAAAACAAAGATCATGCTACCTGGTCCCATCACTTCATGGGAAATAGATGGGGAAACAGTGGAAACAGTGGCAGACTTTATTTTGGGGGGCTCCAAAATCACTGCAGATGGTGACTGCAGCCATGAAATTAAAAGACACTTACTCCTTGGAAGGAAAGTTATGACTAACCTAGATCACATATTCAAAAGCAGAGACATTACTTTGCCAACAAGGATTTGTCTAGTCAAGGCTTTGGTTTTTCCTGTGGTCATGTATGGATGTGAGAGTTAGACTGTGAAGATGGTTGACTGCCGAAGAATTGATGCTTTTGAACCATGGTGTTGGAGAAGACTCTTGAGAGTCCCTTGGACTGCAAGGAGATCCAACCAGTCCATTCTGAAGGAGATCATCCTTGGGATTTCTTTGGAGGGTATGATGCTGAAGCTGAAACTCCAGTATTTTGGCCACCTCATGCGAAGAGTTGACTCATTGGGCAAGACTCTGATGATGGAAGGGATTGAGGACAGGAGGAGAAGGGGACGACAGAGGATTAGATAGCTGGATGTCATCTCTGACTTGATGGACGTGAGTCTGGGTGAATTCCAGGAGTTGTTGATGGACAGGGAGGCCTGGTGTGCTGCGATTCATGGGATCGCAAAGAGTCAGACACGACTGAGCGTCTGAACTAACTGACTTATCTATTGAAGTTTTATCAGAGCCAAACTTGCTTGGGAGAAATAATATATCCAGTTCTAGCCTTCTCTATCCTTTTATACGGGACAAGGGAAGTAATTCTAATTCCACATAGCCATCCGGTCCAGTTTAAGAGGGTTGTAGGACTGTGAGTCGCTTGTGAACTTTGTAGCCAGTAGGTCAGAAGGACAAGTAGCCACTTGGCACCTGTGACTGGCATTTGAAGTAGACTCAGTCTTGTAGGACTGAACCTTTAACCTGGGGGCTATGATGCATTCTCCAGGTAGACAGTGTCAGAATTTAGTTATATTTGTATGACACCCAGTCACTGTCTGCTGAGAATTAGAGAACCACTTGATGGTGTCAAAAAAAACAAAAACAAACAAAAACCCACACATCAAACTGCAGAAAATCAAAGAGAAAGATAAATTTTAAAAGAAGCCAGAGGAAAAACAGCCTATCTGTAGAAGAGCAAAGATAAGACTTATGTTTGACTATTCCTCAGAAACCATACAAACCAGAAAAAGGGGAGTATTTTTTCCTCTCAACATTTAAGTTTTGAGAGGAAAAAATATAGGAATTCTCTATCCCAGAAAATTATCCCTCAAAAGGGAAAAGCAAATAGAGACTTTCCCAGACAAACAAAAATTGAAGAGATTTGTTACTAGTTGATCGACCTTGTAAGAAATAAAGGAAATTCTTCAAAAAGAAGGAAAATGATATTGAATCCTTCTAAAGAGAAGAGAATTAGAGGTAGAATAAATGAAAGTGAAAGAAAACATTTTTCTCATTCATAATTGATCTAACAGGTAACAGTTTGTTCAAAACAATAATTGCAACAATGTTTTAGATGATTATGGCCTGCATGTATGCTAAGCTGCTTCACTCATTTCCAACTCTGTTGGACCCTATAGACTGTAGCCTGCCAGGCTCCTCTGTCCATGGGATTCTCCAGTCCAGAATACTGGAATAGATTGCTGTGCCCTTCTCCAAGGGATCTTCCCCACCCAGGGATCAAACCTGCATGTCTAAACGTGCATTGGCAGGTGGGATCTTTACCACTAGTGCTACCTGGGAAGTCCAATTACGACCTATGTATAAGCCAAAGGAATGAGAAATAATCAAGGGACAGGAGGGTATAATTAGGACTACTCTGTGATTATGAGCTACTTGCACTGTACATAAAATAACAGAGGGTTATTGCAAAGTGAACTTGAATTAGGTGTAAATGTGTATTACAAACATTAGGGCCACCACTGAAAACAAATTTTTAAAAATAATTAATATGCTAAAGTATAGAAATTGGAATCCCATAAAAGCTCAACTAATTTTTTCCAGTTTCATTGAGGTATTAATATGAATGACCAATAAACATTACATATATTTAAGGTGTGAAATGTGATATTGATATATATGTACATTGTGAAATGATTCCCCCAATCAAGCTAATTAGCCTAAAAACCACAAACAGAGCAAAAAGAGTATAAAACAAAAACAAGAGGAAGAAAATGGCCACAAATACAAAACAGTAACAAATATGGTAGATATTAACCCAACCACATCAATAATTACTTTGTATATCAACAGTGTAAAATCACCAATTAAAAGACAGAGATTATCAGTGTGGACCAAAAACCAACCCCAACAATATGTTGCTTAAAGAAAGAAACCCACTTTAAATAAAAGACACACAGATTAAAGTAAAGGAACAGAGAAGGACATACCTTGGTAACATTAATCAAAATAAAGTGGGAGTGGCTATACTAATTACAGACAGCAGAGTTCAGAGCAAGAAAGCTATCAGGGATTAAGAAGGGAATTACATAATGATAAATGTGTCATTATATCCAGTGATAAAGGTGTCATTGTGCTCCAAGCTTAAGTCTCTCCATTCTGAGATACATCTTGCACAGAGCTGGCCTTTGTTCCTCACTCCCACTAAACTCCCCAGAACATAACTAAACTTAAACTTTAGTCTGAAGAGCTTGCAATTTCCCAAGTGAACGTAGCTTGGAGCATTTAAACTTAGCTTCCACTTTATTGCATTTATCTAGACCTCAACTCCCTCACTCTCTTTTAATTGCCCTCTGGTTTACCATAATATCTTACCATCTTCATTATAAGATGATGGCTGTTAGACACACAGATCCTAGCACCCAGAAATAACACAGTGTATTCCAAAGAGCAGATGCCCAATTGGTGTTAAGGGAATAAATGAGCCCGGGAGCATATTATCTAATTTATTAAGATTTAATTTCTCCTAAATTCTTAGCTAAGCTAAACAAATGCAGGTATGTATCATTTAATTTTTACTGTATAACAGACTAAAGATAAGGAAGACAGGAAATGACAATCTTTTACTTTATTTTGCTCTATTTCTTGATCACAACAATTTTTCTACCGACATACTTTACTTTTCTAAAGTAACACTTATTTCAATGTCATGTTACCCATTCTGAATCAAAAAATAAGAATGAAAATATCCCACTTTGATTCACAAAATATAAAAATTCCTACTTGCAAACTTGATATGCAGCAGTAAGTGTATAAACAAGTGTTTCATAAATGTACTCAGAAGCTATTTAAACTATTAAAAGACAATATTTGAAAAATAATGTAAAGAGAGAGACAGAGACAGTGATACAGAGAGACAGTTAGAGAAATAAAGATCTACAAATTAGCACATAAATAGGAAAATAAAGATAGTACACATCCATGATAAAGGAAGTGATATCCAGGGAGTTGAGATGCTCTAAGGCAGGGGGTGGGGGCGTGGGGACAGCAGAAGATATGGACTATCAACTCCACTGAGAGCAGAGTGTAGCCCTCACAAGAGGAGGCAGAGAAGAACTGGTCAGCAGGAGGTCAGGTTCCAGAGCTGGAAGGAGGACACACTGGGGAAGTCTGGGGTCAGGAGAGGAGAGGATGCTGCAATGGTGGAAAGAACTGGAGCTGAACAAAATACTAGTTTCTGGACAGAGCTAGCTCTTGGTAGGATCCTAGGAAAATGAAACCCAGGGACACTTCCCACATACTGATCTATTCTCATATTCACTCTCCCCTTCAGTAGACTTGCTTTTAGCACTTTAACTTCAAGGGCCTTTTTATTATTTGAGATACATAGTGCAAAGAAAAGTGAATTAAGAGCCAGGTCTGCCCCAGGCTGGGAGGAATGAAACAGTATGGCCTGTGGACAAATTCAGACCAGGAGTCTGTTCCCAGCTCTGCTAATAACCAGTCTTGTGAACTTGAGAAAACTGTGAGTTCTTCATCTGCTGAGTTTGGTAAGCCCTATCTTGTAAGATGGTTGAAATGTATGTACCATATATAAATGACATGGAAAGAGGACCAGCAAATACCACCCAAAATTTAAAGAATAGCAGTAATTCATATTATTTTGATCTCAGATGATACCATTTACCTCCCTTGGAATGTTTAACTCAGGAAATTTCAAATGTGTAATATTCTTAGAAAAAGAATACTGAATCAACCAAAAATTCTCTCTAGCTGGCAGAACTAACTTTACCCATTTGAGCATTTATCATTTAACTTAGGTATGGAGTTGTTGTCCCTAGCTGGGTACAGCTCAAGCTCCTAAATGTCATCTATCTAGCAGATTAAACCTACCATCCCTTCCAGGTGCCCTTGCATCCAAACCAGCTCTGTTTACATTCATTATACCCTAGTAAAAAAGCTATCCCTCAAGAGTTTGCCAAACTCTACCTAAGATAAGCTAGTTAAAATGCCTTTATAATGGATCAGACCCTGGATCTCCCAGTTTGGGGCAAACAGTGCCAGCACAGTGGTTTCTTGGCATCTCACCTAAGGGGAATGTCTCCATTATTTTCAGAAATTCCCGGGAAATGATATGCATAGAACACCTAGTTTGCACACTGTGTTCATCTGCACTAGAACAAGAGCAAAGGACACCTTCCTTTCCTGCACCTGGTGTAAATTTTTCTATAGTTTATCCACAATCCCAAAATAATTTGTAGCAGCAGTTTTCCATTATAGACTAGATGTTTGTGTCCCTGGCAAAATTCATATGTTAAAGCCCTAACCACTTTCTCCTTCCCACCGTGTCCACGTAACTGTATTTGAAGGTCAAAGTTTAGGGAGATAATTAGGTTTAGATGAGGTCATGAGGATGGGGCACCTATGATGCAATCAGGTATCTTAGAAGAAGAGCAACAGAGACCAGAATTCTCTGTCTCTGTCATGTGAGGACAGAGAGAAGGTAGCCACAAAGAGAGCTCTCACCAGGAACAGAATCCACTGGCACATTGATTGTGGACTTCCCAACTTCTGTAACTGTGAAAAATAAATGTCTGTTGTTTAAGCCACCCTATCTATGGTATTGTTACAGCAGCCTGGGCAGACTGATACAGGGTTTTTTCTATCAACTGTTAGAAGGTTTGGCCTCTACTCACCACTTCAGTACCTCAACTACCCCACCACACCACAGCAATGAAAATTACATTCCACTGAGGACTCATAGTTTCCTAAAGTCCCAAACTGCCTTACTCAGGAAATTTACACTTAACTGCCATCACCCAGTGGCAGAGAATCCTCCTGAAGTGCATGAGGCACAGGAGACATGGGTTCAATCCCTGGGTCAGGAAGATCACCAGGAGGAGGGCATGGCAACCCAGTCCGGTATTCTTTCTGGGAAAATTCCATGTACCAGAGGGGCACGGTGGGCTGTCATCCATGGGGTCATACATGACTTAAGTGATTGAGCAGCCAGGCAGGCAGGGCCATAAGGAATACCCTCCACTTCAACCATTCTTTTTACTTTACGTATAAGTCATTGAGAATATTTCACTATCTTACTCCTATGAGTGTAACTCATAAGCTCTAAAATTCTGTGGGTAGAGGCTGGGTTTTCTTTATATTAGCATCCCCAGTACTAGCATTGAGCCTTCCCAAGAGCAGATTCTCAATGTTTGTTGAATAAAAGAGCCAATAAACACAAGGTTTACTTTACTAGCATTTTACTTCTCTTATTTTCTTGAAGAAGCTAAGGAACTCAGAGCATAGATCAATGACTTTAACAAAGCTAACGACTAAAAGGAACAAGAAAAACTAACACTGACCATGTTTAACTTTTTTTTCTATTCCATTATCCTAACTATTTTACTATGGGATTCTTTCACATTTCCAAGAATATAATCCCTATTGTGATGTTATATTTTCCTGGCTGGGGTAAAAACTTCACATACTTCCTTACGGGTGGGATGATAATATTGAGCATGTCCCACTGACTTTGACAGTAGTGTCAGGCCTGGCTGCATGCATGCCTTGGGCTTTCTCTTCTTCATCTCGCAAAGCTTCTTCATAATAAGCGGGGAAGTCACTGGGAACAGCATCATTACCCTTGGCCAAAAATTCCAGGACTTTCATCTTGCTGGTTTCAAGATGTGCTTTTGGGCCCCAGAGAAACTCATAACGTGGAGGATCACTGTTGGCAACCTGGCGGTACTCCAGGTACTTCAGCCTCACTAAATCTTTGGTGATGAGCTTTCTGGGCTCTCCATAGATGAAGTGCTTTCTTCCAGCATATACTCGCATCGAACCCAGGTATTTCCAGATGTCATCTTCAGAGGCACAGTTGCCCTTCAGGAAGATCATACCCAGGAGATTCATCAGGAGACCAGTCTTGGGTAAACCCCTTCCGCCTCGCACCCTCCCATTGTTGGGGAGTTTCAATTTGCTGATCAGATTATAGCAGGGAACGACTGAGTCGACTTCCTTCAGATCTACTGCGAAGACTAGCTCAATGCGTTCAGAGGCTCTCTTGAGAATCTCAGCAAATCGGTCATGGTGGCTTTGGTGGATAATCTTCAGTATGTCTTCCTTCATCATGAGCTGCTTCATTTTATACTTGTACAGAAGGAACTGCTCCAACAAGCTAGGTGTCCTGGTTAAACAGTCAGTTCCTGGGGTCTCAGTGAAGGGTGGGACCTCATAGGCAAGTTCCCTATACTTAGATTGGCCATTGAATGCTTCACAAGATCTAGTGTAAGAAAAGAAAGCAGCAGTGCTGATGGTCGGTACTCTTTGATGCTCCCAGGAAGTGCTACGTGACTCAGCACCAGGCAGACTCTGGGTAATATCTTCACACTGAAGAGAGGAGGTAGCGGACTCCTCTTCTGCTGTTGCTATGGCCTGAGCACCACCACAACTCTGGGTCTTGCCTTGGGCTTGGGGACATTTATCACTACCCCGGGCCTTACTCTTCTTACTTCGAGGCATGGTCAGGGACAGCAGGAAGGAGTATAGACAGGAGCTCAGAAGACGTGGGCACCTGGAGAAAGGAGAATAAGATGCTGTAAGCACCTCAGCAGGGAGATTCCACCTTGGCTTTAACCAAGGCCACCTCTGCAGGGTCCTTGGGGGCACTGGTCGAGGACCTCTCAAGGCTTCTGTTTGATCAGCCTGTCCCCTGAGAAAACTGTGGAGGATATTAGAGCCTTAGAATGCAGCCTGCCAACCCTGCTAGGGGTATACTAGGGTGCAGCAGGGGCTGGCAGTAGGGAGCCTCTCTTCTGGGTTTGAGGGTATTCTCAGGTTATAGTCAGGGTCATCATAGTCATATAGTCAATTGTTGGCAGGTCTAGGGCCTCCTCTTTTCTGATGCTTTGAAGCTGACACCTCAAACCAAAGTCAGCACTTCCCTGAGACTCCAGAGGAGGAAGTGAAGGGGTTCCTCAGCCCTTCTCTCTGTCAGAGAATACCCAACTGAGAGCTTTGTGGAACCCACTCTTTCAGGGGCTGCTTGGGTCCTCACTTCTCCTTAAGGATGCTCACCTGGTCTCTAGGCGGTACCTGGTATACCTCTCTTCTGATGATTGCTGGCTGCAACATCATACTAACCTCATACTCTTCTCTTTCAGATTTGATGTGGATTGTCAACCTCTGCCTGACACTCCTGACCTGAGCCTGCAAGTTCTGAATGAAAAATGTGGGGCCTAGATTTTTTGTGATCTATTGTCACTCTGCTTATTTAACTTATCTGAAATGCCAGGCTGGATGAAACACAAGCTGGAATCAAGACTGCTGGGAGAAATATCAATAACCTCAGATACGTACATGACATCACCCTTATGGCAGAAAGCAAAGAAGAACTAAAGAGCCCCTTGGTGAAAGAGGAGAGTGAAAAACTTGGCTTAAAACTCAACATTTAAAAAACTAAGATCATGGCATCCCCTCCCATCACTTCATGGCAAATAGATGGGGAAACAATGGAAACAGTGAGAGACTTTATGTTCTTGGGCTCAAAAATCATGGCAGATGGTGACTGCAGCCGTGAAATTAAAAGACTCTTGCTCCTTGGAAGAAAAGCTATGACCAAACTAGATAGCATATTAAAAATCAGAGACATTACCTTACTGACAAAGGTCCATCTAGTCAAAGCTATGGTTTGTCCACTAGTCATGTATGGAAAAGGTCAGGTTTCATTCCAATCACAAGGAAAGTCAATCCAAAAGAATGTTCAAACTACCTCACAACTGCACCCATCTCACATGCTAGTAAAGTAATGCTCAAAATTTTCCAGGCAAGGCTTCAGCAATATGGGAACCATGAACTTCCTGATGTTCAAGCTGGTTTTACAAAAGTCAGAGGAACCAGAGATCAAATTGCCAAGATACACTGGATCATCATACAAGCAAGAGAGTTCCAGAAAAACATCTATTTTTGGTTTATTGACTATGCCAAAGCCTTTGACTGTGTGGATCACCACAAACTGTGGAAAATTCAGAAAGAGATGGGAATATTGATCACCTGAACTGCCTCTTGAGGAACCAATATGCAGGTCAGGAAGCAACAGTTAGAACTGGACATGGAACAACAGACTGGTTCCAAATAGGAAAAGGAGTACATCAAGGTTGTATACTGTCACCCTGCTTATTTAACTTATATGCAGAGTACATCATGAGAAACACTGGGCTGGAAGAAGCACAAGCTTGAATCAAGTTTGCCAGGAGAAATATCAATAATCTCATATATGCAGATAACACCATCCTTATGGCAGAAAATGAAAAGAAACTGAAAAGCCTCTTGATGAAAGTCAAACTAGAGAGTGAAAAAGTTGGTTTAAAGCTCAACATTCAGAAAACTAAGATCATGGCATCTCGTCCCATCACTTCATGGGAAATAGATGGGGAAACAGTGGAAACAGTGGCAGACTTTATTTTGGGGAGCTCCAAAAACACTGCTGATGGTGATTGCAGCCATGCAATTAAAAGATGCTTACTCACTGGAAGAAAAGTTATAACCAACCTAGTTAGCACATTGAAAAGCAGAGACATTACTTTGCCAACAAAGGTCCGTCTAGTAAATGTTCTGGTTTTTGCAGTGGTCACCTATGGATGTGCGAGTTGGACTGTGAAGAAAGCTCAGCACCGAACAATTGATGCTTTTCAAATTTGATGTTGGAAAAGACTCTTGAGAGTCCCTTGGACTGCAAGGAGATTGAACCAGTTCATTCTAAAGGAATCAGTCCTGGGTGTTCATTGGAAGGACTGATGCTGAAGCTGAAACTCCAAATACTTTGGCCACCTAATGCAAAGAGTTGACTCACTGGGAAAGATCTGATGCTGGGAGGGATTGGGGGCAGGAGAAGGGGACGACAGAGCATGAGATGGCTGGATGGCATCACGGAATCAATGGACATGAGTCTTAGTGAACTCCAGGAGTTGGTGATGGACAGGGAGGCCTGGCGTGCTGCGATTCTGGGGGTCGCAAAGAGTCGGACACAACAGAGTGACTGAACTGAATTGTATGGTGTGAGAGTTGGACTATAAGAAAGCTGAGCACCAAAGAATTGATGCTTTTGAACTGCGGTGTTGGAGAAGACTCTTGGGAGTCCCTTAGAATGCAAGGAGTTTAAAGGAGTCAAACCTAAAGGAAATCGGTCCTGAATATTCATTGGAGGGACTGATGCTGAGGCTGAATACTTTGGACACCTTATGGGAAGAACTGATTCATTGGAAAAGACCATGCGGCTGGGAATTATTGAAGAGAGGAGCAAAAGGGGACAACAGAAGGGTGAGATGGTTGGATGCCATCACCAACTCCATGGACATGAGTTTTCATTAAGTGCTGGGAGTTGGTGATGGACAGGGAAGCCTGGCTTGCTGCAGTCCCCATGGGGTGACAAAGAGTCAGGCTTGACTGAGTGACCAAACTGAACTGAACTGATTCAATGATTGGTAGTCCTCTCAATCTTTCCTTTGACCCTTTGCATGATCTGGGATTTCTGTCTTCCTGCCAGCCTCTCCTGAGAAAACAACCCAGTAACATATGAATGTTCCCCCACTTTCCCATGGTCTCCAAGGCTGAGAATAGTGGACGGATTCTTCTGTACCCCATACAACTCCTGGAAAGATCTGGAAATACTCCTACTGTGAGGGAATAAACTACCCCTTATAAATAAAATTCTGGATACACCCCACGTGCTGCCTTCCTGACTTGCCCCCCACCCCCCATCCTTTCACCATTACATCTTCACGAAACCGTAAGAGAAAATAAGTGTTGGTCATCACATCACCAGGTGCACAGACACGCCAGGCTGCCAGCAGGGCAGGAATTCACTCTGTCCTCACATGGGTCCTCATCCCAACCCCTGGCCACCCTAGAATGCTTTCGTCTGCTACCTTGAGGCCCCTCCCCTAAAAACCAACACCCTCACCATCTCAGAGACCCTCCTCAAAGAAGTCAGCCTCATCGCCCTGTTCGGGTCTTCCCCAGCTTGATGGAACCACAAGTCCTGTGCCACTTCACTGTTCTGGGGTGGAGGTCCCCTCAGACCTCACTCAGAGTTGCATCCTCGAATTCCTTCAGGGAGAGGTGGTCAAGATCCTAATCTATCACATAGAAAAGGAAGGCTCGCCTCTACCTGACTGCCATGCTTGGGTCCTCTGAGAGCAAAAACCAGGGCCTTGTTCAGACTTTCCACCCGAATTTCCTCTCTCAGACCCTTGTTAGGGTCTTCTTCCCCCTCTGAACTGGGGCCACCCACTTCAACCTAGGTCCTCACCTCCCGGATAGCCTCTGGGCAGGAATCTTCGCCCACCAGAGCGTCAGGGCTTTGTGGGAGTGAGGCACGGGGGAGGGGGCGAGGCAGGGGGGCCGAGGCATGGGGGAGGGGGCGAGGCACAGGGGAGGGGGCACGGCTCGGAGCAGGGTGCGAGGCAAAGACGGTGGGGGGGGGGGGGGTGTGACAGCACGGGGTGGGGGAGGTTGGAGGTTTGGGGCGGGGGGTCTCCCATTCATCATTCAGGCTCCTCACCTTGACTCTGTTCCTGCTAGAGCCTGGAAATGCTCACACGCCTGAGGCCACGTGCCACCGCCAGAGGCAAACTCGCTCTCCTTCCTTAGCTGCCTAGCAGGAAGTGAGTGCTAGCTATTACCTAGCTAGCAGTGGGCGCCTCACCATAGTGCCTCGATCTCTGGCGCCGCCTCTGGGAGTGGAGGACACCCTCAGTTTCACATACGCTTCTCAATTATACTCCTTTCAGGACCTTGGGCACTTCCTTCTGTCACTGTCCTTAAAACTTGGTCCTCACCTACTTGAGACCTTCCTTGCAGGAAGCTGCCTGATGGCACAGGTCTAAGAGTAGGTACAGGGTTGTCCCTGCAGGACTCCCTAAACGATCAGGTGGTGTTCTCCTCAGTAGTCCTGCACCCGAGTCCCGTCTCAGCTCCTGTCTCTTTAATGAATGGCTTCCTTGTAAAAGCCTCATCCATGCAAATTCTTAAGTACTATCTCCACTGTGAGTCTTAAGGGCAATGGGTCTGTGTCCCAGGAATGATGTAAGATAGGGAAGCTCAAGTGCCAGGTAGAGGACTTAGGAGTTGAGCTTTCAGAGAATAAAGCAAAAAACACGCTAATTTCTTTCTTCTCTTTACCACCCAGACTTGGTTTCCGATACAACTTCTGTTCTATGGGACTTGCATACTATAGCAACGGGCTGAGCCTGATAATTTTGTGAGACCCCCCTATTTCATGGCTAACTGACACTGCACATGTCAATGATCATATTGTTACCAGGTAGTAAGCTTCTTTTCATTATTCATACCCCTCACTTATTTGGGTTTTCTTATTGCCCTGCTTATGTATTTCAATCCAGTACTTTGGGCATACACTGCTTTTTATTTTTACTGTTCCTTCAATCACCTGAAATATATCCCAGAATAGGGAGAAGAAAAGTGAGTAAAAATACACACGGTCAACTTCAGGGTGGGAGTGGTAGAAAAGAGTGTGCCCTAGAGAAATTCAGACCAGGAGTCTAGTCGAGCTCTGTTACTTACCACCTTGTGAATATGAGAATAATGCAAGTTCTTCATCTGCCAAATGAATTTGATAAACCCTCACTTGTATGACTGTGTTTTTTGGAAGGAATGATGCTAAAGCTGCAACTCCAATACTTTGGCCACCTCATGCAAAGAGTTGACTCACTGGGAAAGATCTGGTGCTGGGAGGGATTGGGGGCAGGAGGAGAAGGGGACGACAGAGGATGAGATGGCTGGATGGCATCACGGACTCGATGGACATGAGTCTGAGTGAACTCCAGGAGTTGGTAATGGACAGGGAGGCCTGGCGTGCTGCGATTCAGGGGGTCGCAAAGAGTCGGACACGACTGAGCGACTGAATTGAACTGTATGGATGTGAGAGTTGGACTGTAAGAAAGCTGAGCACCAAAGAATTGATGCTTTGGAACTGCGGTGTTGGAGAAGACTCTTGAGAGTCCCTTAGAATGCAAGGAGTTTAAAGGAGTCAAACCTAAAGGAAATCGGTCCTGAATATTCACTGGAGGGACTGATGCTGAAGCTGAATACTCTGGGCACCTTATGGGAAGAACTGATTCACTGGAAAAGACCCTGATGCTGGGAAGTATTGAAGACGGGAGCAAAAGGGGACAACAGAGGGTGAGATGGTTGGATGCCATCACCATCTCGATGGACATGAGTTTTCATTAAGTGCTGGGAGTTGGTGATGGACAGGGAAGCCTGGCTTGCTGCAGTCCCCATGGGGTGACAAAGAGTCAGGCTTGACTGAGTGACCAAACTGAACTGAACTGATTCAATGATTGGTAGTCCTCTCAATCTTTCCTTTGACCCTTTGCATGATCTGGGATTTCTGTCTTCCTGCCAGCCTCTCCTGAGAAAACAACCCAGTAACATATGAACGTTCCCCCACTTTCCCATGGTCTCCAAGGCTGAGAATAGTGGACGGATTCTTCTGTACCCCATACAACTCCTGGAAAGATCTGGAAATACTCCTACTGTGAGGGAATAAACTACCCCTTGTAAATAAAATCTTTCACTCGCCCCACGTGCTGCCTTCCTGACTCGCCCCCCACCCCCCATCCTTTCACCATTCCATCCTCGCGAAACCGTAAGAGAAAACGAGTGTCGGTCATCACATCACCAGGTGCACAGACACGCCAGGCTGCCAGCAGGGCATGAATTCACTCTGTCCTCACATGGGTCCTCATCCCAACCCCTGGCCATCCTAGAATGCTTTCGTCTGCTACCTTGGGGCCCCTCCCCTAAAAAACCAACACCCTCACCATCTCAGAGACCCTCCTCAAAGAAGTCAGCCTCATCGCCCTGTTCGGGTCTTCCCCAGCTTGACGGAACCACAAGTCCTGTGCCACTTCACTGTTCTGGGGTGGAGGTCCCCTCAGACCTCACTCAGAGTTGCATCCTCGAATTCCTTCAGGGAGAGGTGGTCAAGATCCTAATCTATCACATAGAAAAGGAAGGCTTGCCTCTACCTGACTGCCATGCTTGGGTCCTCTGAGAGCAAAAACCAGGGCCTTGTTCAGACTTTCCACCCGAATTTCCTCTCTCAGACCCTTGTTAGGGTCTTCTTCCCCCTCTGAACTGGGGCCACCCACTTCAACCTAGGTCCTCACCTCCCGGATAGCCTCTGGGCAGGAATCTTCGCCCACCAGAGCGTCAGGGCTTTGTGGGAGTGAGGCACGGGGGAGGGGGGCGAGGCAGGGGGGCCGAGGCATGGGGGAGGGGCGAGGCACAGGGGAGGGGGCACGGCTCGGAGCAGGGTGCGAGGCAAAGACGGTGGGGGGGGGGGGGGGACAGCACGGGGTGGGGGAGGTTGGAGGTTTGGGGCGGGGGGTCTCCCATTCATCATTCAGGCTCCTCACCTTGACTCTGTTCCTGCTAGAGCCTGGAAATGCTCACACGCCTGAGGCCACGTGCCACCGCCGGAGGGTGGCAAACTCGCTCTCCTTCCTTAGCTGCCTAGCAGGAAGTGAGTGCTAGCTATTACCTAGCTAGCAGTGGGCGCCTCACCATAGTGCCTCGATCTCTGGCGCCGCCTCTGGGAGTGGAGGACACCCTCAGTTTCACATACGCTTCTCAATTATACTCCTTTCAGGACCTTGGGCACTTCCTTCTGTCACTGTCCTTAAAACTTGGTCCTCACCTACTTGAGACCTTCCTTGCAGGAAGCTGCCTGATGGCACAGGTCTAAGAGTAGGTACAGGGTTGTCCCTGCAGGACTCCCTAAACGATCAGGTGGTGTTCTCCTCAGTAGTCCTGCACCCGAGTCCTGTCTCAGCTCCTGTCTCTTTAATGAATGGCTTCCTTGTAAAAGCCTCATCCATGCAAATTCTTAAGTACTATCTCCACTGTGAGTCTTAAGGGCAATGGGTCTGTGTCCCAGGAATGATGTAAGATAGGGAAGCTCAAGTGCCAGGTAGAGGACTTAGGAGTTGAGCTTTCAGAGAATAAAGCAAAAAACACGCTAATTTCTTTCTTCTCTTTACCACCCAGACTTGGTTTCCGATACAACTTCTGTTCTATGGGACTTGCATACTATAGCAACGGGCTGAGCCTGATAATTTTGTGAGACCCCCCTATTTCATGGCTAACTGACACTGCACATGTCAATGATCATATTGTTACCAGGTAGTAAGCTTCTTTTCATTATTCATACCCCTCACTTATTTGGGTTTTCTTATTGCCCTGCTTATGTATTTCAATCCAGTACTTTGGGCATACACTGCTTTTTATTTTTACTGTTCCTTCAATCACCTGAAATATATCCCAGAATAGGGAGAAGAAAAGTGAGTAAAAATACACACGGTCAACTTCAGGGTGGGAGTGGTAGAAAAGAGTGTGCCCTAGAGAAATTCAGACCAGGAGTCTAGTCGAGCTCTGTTACTTACCACCTTGTGAATATGAGAATAATGCAAGTTCTTCATCTGCCAAATGAATTTGATAAACCCTCACTTGTATGACTGTGTTTTTTGGAAGGAATGATGCTAAAGCTGCAACTCCAATACTTTGGCCACCTCATGCAAAGAGTTGACTCACTGGGAAAGATCTGGTGCTGGGAGGGACTGGGGGCAGGAGGAGAAGGGGACGACAGAGGATGAGATGGCTGGATGGCATCACGGACTCGATGGACATGAGTCTGAGTGAACTCCAGGAGTTGGTGATGGACAGGGAGGCCTGGCGTGCTGCGATTCAGGGGGTTGCAAAGAGTCGGACATGACTGAGCGACTGAATTGAACTGTATGGATGTGAGAGTTGGACTGTAAGAAAGCTGAGCACCGAAGAATTGATGCTTTGGAACTGCGGTGTTGGAGAAGACTCTTGAGAGTCCCTTAGAATGCAAGGAGTTTAAAGGAGTCAAACCTAAAGGAAATCGGTCCTGAATATTCACTGGAGGGACTGATGCTGAAGCTGAATACTCTGGGCACCTTATGGGAAGAACTGATTCATTGGAAAAGACCCTGATGCTGGGAAGTATTGAAGACGGGAGCAAAGGGGACAACAGAGGGTGAGATGGTTGGATGCCATCACCAACTCGATGGACATGAGTTTTCATTAAGTGCTGGGAGTTGGTGATGGACAGGGAAGCCTGGCTTGCTGCAGTCCCCATGGGGTGACAAAGAGTCAGGCTTGACTGAGTGACCAAACTGAACTGAACTGATTCAATGATTGGTAGTCCTCTCAATCTTTCCTTTGACCCTTTGCATGATCTGGGATTTCTGTCTTCCTGCCAGCCTCTCCTGAGAAAACAACCCAGTAACATATGAACGTTCCCCCACTTTCCCATGGTCTCCAAGGCTGAGAATAGTGGACGGATTCTTCTGTATCCCATACAACTCCTGGAAAGATCTGGAAATACTCCTACTGTGAGGGAATAAACTACCCCTTGTAAATAAAATCTTTCACTCGCCCCACGTGCTGCCTTCCTGACTCGCCCCCCACCCCCCATCCTTTCACCATTCCATCCTCGCGAAACCGTAAGAGAAAACGAGTGTCGGTCATCACATCACCAGGTGCACAGACACGCCAGGCTGCCAGCAGGGCAGGAATTCACTCTGTCCTCACATGGGTCCTCATCCCAACCCCTGGCCACCCTAGAATGCTTTCGTCTGCTACCTTGAGGCCCCTCCCCTAAAAAACCAACACCCTCACCATCTCAGAGACCCTCCTCAAAGAAGTCAGCCTCATCGCCCTGTTCGGGTCTTCCCCAGCTTGATGGAACCACAAGTCCTGTGCCACTTCACTGTTCTGGGGTGGAGGTCCCCTCAGACCTCACTCAGAGTTGCGTCCTCGAATTCCTTCAGGGAGAGGTGGTCAAGATCCTAATCTATCACATAGAAAAGGAAGGCTCGCCTCTACCTGACTGCCATGCTTGGGTCCTCTGAGAGCAAAAACCAGGGCCTTGTTCAGACTTTCCACCCGAATTTCCTCTCTCAGACCCTTGTTAGGGTCTTCTTCCCCCTCTGAACTGGGGCCACCCACTTCAACCTAGGTCCTCACCTCCCGGATAGCCTCTGGGCAGGAATCTTCGCCCACCAGAGCGTCAGGGCTTTGTGGGAGTGAGGCACGGGGGAGGGGGGCGAGGCAGGGGGGCCGAGGCAGGGGGAGGGGCGAGGCACAGGAGAGGGGGCACGGCTCCGAGCAGGGTGCGAGGCAAAGACGGTGGGGGGGGGGGTGTGACAGCATGGGGTGGGGGAGGTTGGAGGTTTGGGGCGGGGGGTCTCCCATTCATCATTCAGGCTCCTCACCTTGACTCTGTTCCTGCTAGAGCCTGGAAATGCTCACACGCCTGAGGCCACGTGCCACCGCCGGAGGCAAACTCGCTCTCCTTCCTTAGCTGCCTAGCAGGAAGTGAGTGCTAGCTATTACCTAGCTAGCAGTGGGCGCCTCACCATAGTGCCTCGATCTCTGGCGCCGCCTCTGGGAGTGGAGGACACCCTCAGTTTCACATACGCTTCTCAATTATACTCCTTTCAGGACCTTGGGCACTTCCTTCTGTCACTGTCCTTAAAACTTGGTCCTCACCTACTTGAGACCTTCCTTGCAGGAAGCTGCCTGATGGCACAGGTCTAAGAGTAGGTACAGGGTTGTCCCTGCAGGACTCCCTAAACGATCAGGTGGTGTTCTCCTCAGTAGTCCTGCACCCGAGTCCTGTCTCAGCTCCTGTCTCTTTAATGAATGGCTTCCTTGTAAAAGCCTCATCCATGCAAATTCTTAAGTACTATCTCCACTGTGAGTCTTAAAGGTAATGGGTCTGTGTCCCAGGAATGATGTAAGATAGGGAAGCTCAAGTGCCAGGTAGAGGACTTAGGAGTTGAGCTTTCAGAGAATAAAGCAAAAAACACGCTAATTTCTTTCTTCTCTTTACCACCCAGACTTGGTTTCCGATACAACTTCTGTTCTTTGGATCTTGCATACTATAGCAATGGGCTGAGCCTGATAATTTTGTGAGACCCCCCTCTTTCTTGGTTAACTGACACTGTACATATAAATGATCATATTTTTACCAGGTAGTAAGCTTCTTTTCATTATTCATACCCCTCACTTATTTGGGTTTTCTTATTGCCCTGGTTCGGAGAAGGCAATGGCACCCCACTCCTGTACTCTTTTCTGGAAAATCCCACAGACGGAGGAGCTTGGTAGGCTGCAGTCCATGTGGTCGCTAAGCGTCGGAAATGACTGTGTGACTTCACTTTCTCTTTTCACTTTCATGCTTTGGAGAAGGAAATGGCAACCCACTCCAGTGTTCTTGCCTGGAAAATCCCAGGGACAGGGAGGCCTGGTGGACTGCCGTCTATGGGGTCGCACAGAGTTGGACATGACTAAAGTGACTTAGCATAGCATAGCATTGCCCTGGTTATGTATTTCAATCCAGTACTTTGGGCATACACTGCTTTTTATTTTTACTGTTCCTTCAATCACCTGAAATAAATCCCAGAATAGAGAGAAGAAAAGTGAGTAAAAATACACACGGTCAACTTCAGGGTGGGAGTGGTAGAAAAGAGTGTGCCCTAGAGAAATTCAGACCAGGAGTCTAGTCGAACTCTGTTACTTACCACCTTGTGAATATGAGAATAATGCAAGTTCTTCATCTGCCAAATGAATTTGATAAACCCTCACTTGTATGACTGTGTTCTTTGGAAGGAATGATACTAAAGCTGCAACTCCAATACTTTGGCCACCTCATGCAAAGAGTTGACTCACTGGGAAATATCTGATGCTGGGAGGGATTGGGGGCAGGAGGCGAAGGGGACGACAGAGGATGAGATGGCTGGATGGCATCACGGACTCAATGGAAATGAGTCTGAGTGAACTCCAGGAGTTGGTGATGGACAGGGAGCCCTGCCGTGCTGCTATTCATGGGGTCTCAAGTAGTCGGACAAGACTGAGTGACTGAACTGAACTGAACTGTAGGGCTGTGGGAATGTATGTATTGTGTATAAAGCACCCATCAAAATCCTGGCAAATATTGCGTGTTTCATGAATGGCAGTTAATATTTTTACCTAGAAAATATCACCTTCCTGTGTAGGAATGTTTTCTTAAATCCTGTATATGTCAGGGGAAATGCAGCACATTCAGACAGAACAATACCAAATTAGTCAAAATTTTGCTTTAGCAAGTAAAATTAAGTATGTTTTCCATGTTAGAGCATTTATTATTTAAATTTGGCATGGAGTTTGGTTTGTTTTGTTTTGTTTTGTTTTTTTCCTACCTGGAAGCAACTCAAAGTTCGTTGAATTTTGTCATGTACCAACTCTTTTAGTCCTTTCCAGTTTCCCTTCTATCTAAACCCTGTCTATTTTTATTTATTTCTTCCCCACCAAAATCTAGCCCCCACTTAGAATTTGTAAATTACTCAAGATAACCCAATTAAAATGCTCTTTTAGTGCATTGGGATTTGGCTCTACCAGTTCCGAGGCAGAAAGTGTCAACAGAGTGGCTCTTGTGCATCTCATCTGTTGGGGCTCAATGCAGGTTGCCCCAAAATATGCCACAGTGGCATACTGATTACCTTGTATTCAGGTTACTTGAGAAAAGGCCATCGCAGGAGTAATATTTTGACCCTCTTTTCTGTCTCCCTGAAAGCAGGAAATAGGTCTGGAGGTAGAAGGACACCTGATAGCCAAAAATAGAGAATTCAGTCAGAGAAGTCTGTGTACACAAATGTCTTTAATTTACTACCCCAAGCTCAAATTCTGTTCAGATTCTTCACTAATTGAGCCCTCAAAACTTACCTTTATTTGTCCTGTCCATTCCTCAAAAATGTATTGTTTCTACGTATGAAACATACAAAAGCTGCCTGCTTTGGCCACTTCTTCAGGTCCCATTTCTAAGACACCCTCGTGCACATGAATTACAATTTGTTTCTTCTTCTCCTCTTAATCTGTCTGTGTCAATTTTATTATTAGTCCAATCACAGGAACCCAAGAGGCATAGAGGCATAAATTTCTCCCTCCCTGACAGTTGGCAAGCCAGCCAGGAGGTTTCTCATCCTGAGACTGCTGCTACTGAGAGATCCTGGGACATCTGACAAAAGCCAGAGAAGGTAAGATGCCTTATCATGTCAGTCTCCAGATCTCTGCCTTCAAGGTCTGATGCGAGGGAAAATAGTCAGAGTCCCTTTTTTCACTCTAAATTCAGATTAGCAAGAGATAATATTTGCGTAGCTAGTTCCTTGGACTTAGGGAAACTTAGGGATTCTTTTCTTCTCAAACATGGTCACTGTTTTACTTTGTCTGTTGTGTCATTTGTCATAAGGAGCAGGAACCATAAGGCAGTACAGCAGGCATAGGCTCTATAAGCCTGCTGTTCAAGCCAGCCTCACAGAGTGGTGAGTTAGCAATTCTCACCAGACCTGGGTCTATTTAGACAAACTTTGCTGTGGTTCCCGTAAGTAAAAAACAGATGAGATTTTACCTTCCATCTTCTTTTATATCTTGAGAGCTCATCATTTTATCCAATGAGAATATTCTGTCTGATCTCTGCCATCCAGGAAGTACATTTACTGGGGTATATCTGGTGGCTTGTTGAGTAGACTGAAGTTCCAAGACATGACGTCACCAGCAGCCCTCCCTTTGTGTGGTTGGGCCAGCCCTCAGGGAGTTTTGTCATAAGGGGTCCTGGTCCATAAAGGGCACTTGTCATCTCAGATTGTGTTTCTTGTTAGCACTGGAAAGCCTCATGCCAGTAGTGCCTGCCTGGTGTCATGAATTAGTGAGCTTATGGCTGGAGTGCCCCACATTTTGTGGGACACTACAGAGCTTGTTTTCACTACATCATTCACACCACCTGTAGCAACAAAAAGTTTTTACTTTTTTGACTAACTCTGAAAATGAACTTTCTGGATCTTGTGAGGGGTAAATACGCTCTTGTATTATGTTTCTTGCATCTTTGGTTAAGCAAAAAAAAAAAAACCTTACTGGTTTGAGTTGCTGTTTGAAATTAATATAAGAGCCTACTTGCCAATTGCTAGATGATGGATCCTTTAAATTGGCTGTATTTAAAAGGAAAACATTTTGTGGGAGCTGTCATCGTAAACATCTGTCATATTGATACTTATGTGAGGATCAAATTGAAAGGAAAAAATTATAATGACCGCCCTTAATACATTCCTTATTACCCCGCTTAATACATTCCTTATTATGATGAAAGAACTTAAACAAAAATCCAACAAAATTCTCCTTCTTAAAAATAACCCTGCTTCCTCAGTAAAATTTCAGGACCTCCTACACATAATCTCAGAACAAATCAGCTGGAGCCAAGGGCTAACAGAAACAACTGTCTTTGTCTTGCACATATTAAATCAGGAATATGATTTTAGAAGCAAGTCAAAACACACCTAACTTGACAAGTCCCAAGGCTTTGCCCATCCCTATTAAAATGCTTGTAGATATTATAAATAAGCAGGGTATTAGAGTAAAATTTTCCTTTACTTAAGGAAAAAATTAATAGCAATTATTCAAATACTTATGATAATAGACAAATATGCTCCAAAACTCCTAGGAGAAAACACATTTTCTTTCTCTGCCCCTTGAAGTTATAGATTCTATCATTTCTTTCAAGTGTTAACACAGGTCACAGCACCTGAGAATGATTCTGGGTTAGCTCAGTGTGTAGAATTAAAAAAAAAAAAAAAAGGAACCTCTTTAAACACATACTGCTAAATCATCCCCTTGCCTGAGCAGTCTCTTTAAAATTGCTTGTCAAGCGAAAATACTGATCTTAAAAGTCTTCTCCACAAACAAAGAAAAATATTTTAGCCATCTGAATCAGTATACTTAATTAATTCCAGTTGTTATTTATAAACTAGTGAGTTTTGTACTGTACCTGATTCATGATTAAAGTTTTATAATGAACACTTTGAGCTAATTGTCTGTCTGTATGTCTATATGTATGCATTAGAAATATGGTATCTTTCTACTTCCAGATTATGTTGCCAAAATCGTATTTGTAAAAGAGCTCTATTTAATTGGCTTAAAAAACTCGTGCTTATATAAAAATTCTTAAAAGTTAAGAAACACCAACCCAAATATTTTTCAAGTTCACATGAGCTAGAATAATCTTGAGTAAATAAAAGCTAAATTTAAGCTTACTGGTTTAATATGGGTATATCTTCAGAGTTAGCATAAAATAAACTATAGATAATCAACTTTTGTTCTACTGGGTTTACTAGTCAAATGAGCTAATGTCTCTGTTGCATCATTTGTCGGGAACAAACAAACAAAAAAGAGTCAAAAAGTCTTAAGATAATGACTAAATGCTTTAATGAGATTTTCATGAGTAATCTAAGTATGATTATTAAGAACAAAAGAATTAAATAGATATAAATGACATAGTTTTTAGGTGAACTTTTTAACAATAATCGTTTTGTGATATGTCTACTCAAATTGTTTCCTAAATCTCTTTGGTAATTTATACTCTTAGAGTTTGGCTAAGTTAAATTAAGTGATGAAAATTTGTTGACTGTCTAGTCATTTCCAAATAAGATAAAATACTAAAACATTAATTGTTGAAGTCTAAGTTTGCATATATTTCACCTCTTACTACAAGAGACTAAGTATGTTTTGGTTTATTAATAAATGTACATTATGCTTTATTGAAAGATTATTCTATCTATTTCTGGAAATTATAACGTGTGTTTTTAAGTTTGCCAAGCCACAAAATATTAATACAATTAAGAAAGAAACGAATCACCAGTCCAGGTTCGATGCAGGATACAGGATGCTTGGGGCTGGTGCACTGGGATGACCCAGAGGGGTGGTACGAGGAGGGAGGTGGCAGGGGGGTTCAGGATGGGGAACACGTGTACTCCTGTGGCGGATTAATGTTGATTTATGCAAAAACAAAAAAATATTGTAAAGTAATTAGCCTCCAATTAAAATAAATAAATTTAAATTTTAAAAAAGGAAAAAAAAGAATTGTTTACTTCTTTATTTTCATGGAAAAAATTAAAAGAATTAAGAAATTTAATATGTGGTTAAAGCTACTAAGTATAATAACAGACATAAAATGTGTTTGGTGGTAATAAAATTTATATGGTTTGGAGATGTTTTTTTTTTTTTTTTTTTTTTTTTTTTCTTTTTTTGGAGTATAACTGATTAATGGGCTTCCCTGGAGACCCTAGTTCAATTCCTGGGTTGGGAAGTTCCCCTGGAGAAGGGATAGGCTACCCACTCCAGTATTCTTTTTTTTTTTTTTTTTTTTTTTTTTTTTTTTTTTTTGCAGGGGAAAATGGACAAAGGAAAGGAGCAATAAGGGTGGGAGGGAAATGGGAAGAAAGAAGGGGAGTGATGGTGGGGAGGAGTATATGTAATTTCTTAACCAATGGCTTTCTGTTTTTAATCACAAAGAACACTTAAAAAAATCATGGTGAGTTCATCTTATATTAGGAGGTTTGTTCTCGAAATGAAAAGTTCAGAAAACAAAAAGTCCAGTTTGGGTGTCCTCATCTTTAGGCACATCTTGGTATTTTGTATTGGTAAATCTATCTTTACCACAATATATTATTTAGGACAGGATCACATTTGTCACCTCTTCCTCCCTACTACCCAAAGTGGTACCAAACCCACAAAATAGTCAATAAACCTCTACAGAGTGAGCAAATAAGTCTTTTTTTTTTTTTTTTTTTTTTTAAACTCTCCTGAGTGAACTGAATTTTTTGAGGCTCATAAGTAAATATGTTTTCCTCTTTACTTTGTCTATTACAGCCAGATTATATGAGTGGGGTGTTAAAGTCTCCCACTATTATTGTATTGCTCTAGAGAATGTCCTTTAGTTTTTGTTGGAGAAATGGTTTAGTGATGCAAAATTCTCTCAACTTTTGCTTATCTGTGAAGCTTTTGATTTCTCCTTCATATTTGAATGAGATCCTTGCTGGATACAATAATCTAGGCTGTAAGTTATTTTCCTTCATCACTTTAATTACGTCTTGCCATTCCCTCCTGGCTTGGAGAGTTTCTATTGAAAGATCAGCTGTTATCCTTATGGGAATTCCCTTGTGAGTTATTTGATGTTTTTCCCTTGCTGCTTTTAATATTTGTTCTTTATATTTAATCTTTGTTAATTTGACTAATATGTGTCTTGGGGTGTTTCGCCTTGGGTTTATCCTGTTAGGGACTCTCTGGATTTCTTGAACTTGAGTGGTTATTTCCTTCTCCATTTTAGGGAAGTTTTCAACTATTATCTCCTCAAGTATTTCCTCATGATCTTTCTTTTTATCTTCTTCTTCTGGAACTCCTATGATTCGAATGTTGTAGCGTTTGATGTTATCCTGGAGGTTTCTGAAATTGTCCTCATTTCTTTTGATACGTTTTTCTTTTTTCTCGTCTGATTCATTTATTTCTAGGATTCTATCTTCTAGTTCACTAATCCTATCTTCTGCCTCTGTTATTCTACTATTTGTTGCCTCCAGGGTGTTTTGGATCTCATTTATTGCATTATTCATTATGTGTTGACTCTTTTTTATTTCTTCTAGGTCCTTGTTAAACCTTTCTTGCATCTTCTCAATCCTTGTCTCCAGACTCTTTAACTGTGATTCTATTTTGATTTCGAGATTTTGAATTAATTTCGCTATCATTATTCGGAATTCTTTATCAGGTAGATTCCCTATCTCTTCCTCTTTGGTTTGGTTTGGTGGAGATCTATCCTGTTCCTTTAGCTGCTGGGTATTCTTTTGTCTCTTCATTTTGTTAAAATTGCCAAATTTAGAGTGTCCTTACTATATTCTGGTAGTTTGTTGAATTCTCTTATTGAGGCGGTTTACAGGTCTTTTCAATATCTGATCTCTGCCTTGTTACAGAGAGGGCGGAGATGAACACCCAAATCTAAACCGGCCAGGTTCAGGCACTCAGATAATCCTCAGAAGCACAGACTTGGTTGAGTCTGCGTTTTATGCCCTTGCCAGATCCGAGTAGCGCAGGTGATGAAATGTTCAGCGAGCGCAGGTGCTGCGACTTATCGCCTCTCCGCCGCTCAGTTTTCTGGGTATACAAACAGCGCACTTTCTCAGGCAGATGTTGACCATCCAGAGCCCCAAGAAGCGTGAGTCAGCACAGAGACCTACTCACAGTTCCGTTAGACAGTGTCCCTCTAGGGCTATAATTGCCCGCCTCTGGCCCTGGCTGCCTGTCACGGGAGTGGGACGGCCTGCAGCCGGCCAACTCTGTGCAGCCCTTTGTTCCGTAGGTAGTCCTGGTGGTGTCTTAAGTTAGGGCTGGCTTTTGATGTAGTAGATAACCGACAGTCTAGTTATTTCGCTCAGATAGCGCCCGAGATAGCCAGGCCAAATCCTTTCTCAAAGCAAAGCAGGCCTCGCCGCTCCTCCTAGCCCAGCCCCCACTTGCCAATAGCAAATGCTGGTGTCCGCGCCAGTTCTCCGCAAAAGGAGTTACCGCAGGGCTCGTTTTCTCGTTTTGAAGACAATGAGCTGTCTTTCTAAGTGCCTGATGTCCTCTGCCGGCATTCAGAAGTTGTTTTATCGAGTTTATTCAGCATTCAAATGTTCTTTTAATGGATTTGTGGAGGAGAAAGTATTCTCCCCGTCTTACTCGTCCGCCATCTTAGCTCCTCCCCCTGGAGATGTTTTTCTTAAGGAAAAAAAACATTAGTTTTTTGTAAGGTGGTTATTGCCAAATGGGAAGGAAAACAAGGCACAAACTAAAATGGACATAGAAAATTGTTAAGTTTTGTGAAAAAAGAAATCTTTGGAAAGGAATTTTATGTGTGGTCAAGAATAAATGAAATTGGAATCAATTTAATTAAGTAAATGATTTTAAGTATCAAAAGTAACCTGGTATAAAGTTGGAATTTGGTTTTATGTCTGTTAAAAGGACAAACTGTCTTTTTTGTACGGGTTTGTTCTTGGTAAGAAGAAATTATGAAAGTTTTTCTTTACCTTGAAGGAATCTGACCAAATATGTATATGGAGAAGGCAATGGCACCCCACTCCAGCACTCTTGCCTGGAAAATCCCACGGATGGAAGAGCCTGGTAGGCTTCAGCCCATGGGGTCGCTAAGTGTCAGACATGACTGAGCGACTTCACTTTCTCTTTTCACTTTCATGCATTGGAGAAGGAAATGGCAACCCACTCCAGTGTTCTTGCCTGGAGAATCCCAGGGACGGGGGAGCCTGGTGGGCTGCCGTCTATGGGGTCACACAGAGTCGGAGATGACTGAAGTGACTTAGCATATACATATATATATATGGAGAGAGAGAGAGAGAGAGAGAGAGGGAGAGAGGGAGAGAGGGAGAGAGGGAGAGAGTATCTTTATCAGAACATGATTGCTTAAGTAAACCTAGTCCTCTGGATGCTAAAAGAGCTAAATTTTAATCAGAATGATATAACCTATATTTGCCTATGAACTCTTTGTTATTTTGGTTAAGGGAATAACTAAGCATTTTTTCCCAGTGATCTATGTGACTAAGTGTTTTAAAGCCTTTTTGATGTTTTCGAAAAGCTTCCTCCAAATCAAATTCTACATGTCTTTTTGACTTAGAAGTAGCTTTGAGGTATACGTTATTTCAAACGGCCCCTGAAATATCTCAAAGATTTGTTCTCTCTCCTCATAAAAAGAGAGATATTAAACTAAATAAGAATATTGGTTATGTGAAATTACATGGGAAGCATTGCCAAATAAGAAATAATGTTAAGCCTTTTTTACGTTGTGTCTGGCTTACCAGGTGGCACAGAGAGCAAGGAATCTGCCTGCAGTGCACAAGATCTGACTTCAATCTCTGGGTCAGGAACATCCCCTGGAGAAGGGAATGGCTACCTACTCCAGTATTCTTACCTGGAGAATTCCATGGACAGAGAAGCCTGGTGGGCTACAGTGCAAGGGGTCACAAAAAGTCAGACACAACTGAGCAACCCACACTTTCAGACTTGAATAGATGTGTATTATAAGTGTTTCAGGAATTATTAGAAACTTTTGGAAGTCTTATGTGTCCTGTAGTAGAATGTTATCTGTCATCAAAATTGAAGCTCACACTAAAAGCACTAAACCCAAGTATCAGAGAAACACTGAAGCTGACTTGTATGTACAGGCAGCAACAACAAAAGAATCTGTGAACATTGTGGCACATGTAGATAGAGTCCATTTTGCTTCTGCCAAAAAAATTGACCCTTCATTGCCACACTTTTGCCATCCTGATGTCTATTTAATATGGCACCAGTCAGCTCCCACATTGGAGAAAGTAAGTGGGTAAACAGTAGCTTTAAATGAAATAAATAGTTGGAGCTATGAGAAATTCAAGATGACCCCTTGGTTCCTCCCAGCCTTCTAGCAACTCTTTCCCTGTCCATCATTTAAGATGACTCAAATTCCACTGGTAGGAAGATTTTTATAAAATTGGGCAAACAGTCTACCAGCAATGACTATCCTGCCAGGTCCATAATTCTGGAAAGGAAAGGAAAACAGATTTTTGCCCCAGAGGCCTCAGATCCCCTTTCCCTGGACACTTTGAACACCTGCAACAAAATTTCATTTATTTGCCACTTAGTATGAGTCACAATTGCATTTCTTTTCCATGGGGATGGTCTTGATCCCTGTCTCCTGTACAATGTCACGAACCTCATTCCATAGTTCATCAGGCACTCTATCTGTCAGATCTAGGCCCTTAAATCTATTTCTCACTTCCACTGTATAATCATAAGGGATTTGATTTAGGTCATACCTGAATGGTCTAGTGGTTTTCCCTACTTTCTTCAATTTAAGTCTGAATTTGGCAATAAGGAGTTCATGGTCTGAGCCACAGTCAGCTCCTGGTCTTGTTTTTGCTGACTGTATAGAGCTTCTCCATCTTTGGCTGCAAAGAATATAATCAATCTGATTTTGGTGTTGAACATCTGGTGATGTCCATGTATAGAGTCTTCTCTTGTGTTGTTGGAAGAGGGTGTTTGTTATGACCAGTGCATTTTCTTGGCAAAACTCTATTAGTCCTTGCGTGGCTTCATTCCAAATTCCAAGGCCAAATTTGCCTGTTACTCCAGGTGTTTCTTGACTTCCTACTTTTGCATTCCAGTCCCGTATAACGAAAAGGACATCTTTTTTGGGTGTTAGTTCTAAAAGGTATTGTAGGTGTTCATAGAACCGTTCAACTTCAGCTTCTTCAGTGTTACTGGTTGGGGCATAGACTTGAATTACTGTGATATTGAATGGTTTGCCTTGGAAACGAACAGAGATCATTCTGTCGTTTTTGAGATTGCATCCAAGTACTGCGTTTTGGACTCTTTTGTTGACCATGATGGCTACTCCATTTCTTCTGAGGGATTCCTGCCCACAGTAGTAGATATAATGGTCCTCTGAGTTAAATTCCCCCATTCCAGTCCATTTCAGTTCGCTGATTCCTAGAATGTCGACATTCAGTCTTGCCATCTCTTGTTTGACCACTTCCAATTTGCCTTGATTCATAGACCTGACATTCCAGGTTCCTATGCAATATTGCTCTTTACAGCATCAGACCTTACTTCTATCACCAGTCATATCCACAGCTGGGTATTCTTTTTTGCTTTGGCTTCAACACTTCTTTCTTTCTGGAGTTATTTCTCCACTGATCTCCAGTAGCATATTGGGCACCTACTGACCTGGGGAGTTTCTCTTTCAGTATCCTATCATTTTGCTTTTTCATGCTGTTCATGGGGTTCTCAAGGCAAGAATACTGAAGTGGTTTGCCTTCCCTTCTCCAGTGGACCACATCCTGTCAGATCTCTCCACCACGACTTGCCCATCTTGGGTTGCCCCACGGGCATGGCTTAGTTTCACTGAGTTAGAAAAAGCTGAGGTCCTAGTATGATTAGATTGACTAGTTTTCTGTGAGTATGGTTTCAGTGTGTTTGCCCTCTGATGCCCTCTTGCAACACCTAGAAGTGAAAAGCAAAGGAGAAAAGGAAAGATATAAACATCTGAATGCAGAGTTCCAAAGAATAGCAAGAAGAGATAAGAAAGCCTTCTTCAGTGATCAATGCAAACAAATAGAGGAAAACTACAGAATGGGAAAAACTAGAGATCTCTTCAAGAAAATCAGAGATACCAAAGGAAAATTTCATGCATAGATGGGCTCGATAAAGGACAGAAATGGGATGGACCTAACAGAAGCAGAAGATATTAAGAAGAAATGGCAAGAATACACAGAAGAACTGTACAAAAAAAGATCTTCATGACCCAGATAATCACGATGGTGTGATCACTGACCTAGATCCAGACATCCTGGAATGTGAAGACAAGTGGGCCTTAAAAAGCATCACTATGAACAAAGCTAGTGGAGGGGATGGAATTCCAGGTGAGCTATTTCAAATCCTGAAAGATGATGCTGTGAAAATGGTGCCCTCAATATGCCAGCAAATCTGGAAAACTCAGCAGTGGCCACAGGACTGGAAAAGGTCAGTTTTCATTCCAAAGAAAGGCAATGCCAAAGAATGCTCAAACTACCGCACAATTGCACTCATCTCACACGCTAGTAAACTAATGCTCAAAATTCTCCAAGCCAGGCTTCAGCAATATGTGAACTGTGAACTTCCTGATGTTCAAGCTGGTTTTAGAAAAGGCAGAGGAACCAGAGATCAAATTGCCAACATCCTCTGGATCATGGAAAAAGAAAGAGAGTTCCATAAAAACATCTATTTCTGCTTTATTGACTATGACAAAGCCTTTGACTGTGTGGATCACAATAAACTGTGGAAACTTCTGAAAGAGATAGGAACACCAGATCACCTGATCTGCCTCTTGAGAAATTTATATGCAGGTCAGGAAGCAAGAGTTAGAACTGGACATGGAACAACAGACTGGTTCCAAATAGTAAAAGGAGTATGTCAAGGCTGTATATTGTCACCCTGCTTATTTAACATATATGCAGAGTATATCATGAGAAACGCTGGACTGGAAGAAACACAAGCTGGAATCAAGATTACCAGGAGAAACATCAATAACCTCAGATATGTAGATGACACCACTTGTATGGCAGAAAGTGAAGAGGAAGTAAAAACTCAAAAGCCTCTTGATGAAAGTGAAAGTGGAGAGTGAAAAAGTTGGCTTAAAGCTCAACATTCAGAAAACGAAGATCATAGCATCTGGTCCCATCACTTCATGGGGAAAAGATGGGGAAACAGTGGAAACTGTGTCAGACTTTATTTTTCTGGGCTCCAAAATCACTACAGATGGTGACTGCAGCCATGAAATTAAAAGACGCTTACTCCTTGGAAGGAAAGTTTTGACCAACCTAGATAGCATATTCAAAAACAGAGATGGACCTTTGCCAACAAAGGTCCATCTAGTCAAGGCTATGGTTTTTCCTGTGGTCATGTATGGATGTGAGAGTTGGACTGTGAAGAAGGCTGAGAGCCAAAGAATTGATGCTTTTGAACTGTGGTGTTGGAGAAGACTCTTGAGAGTCCCTTGGACTGCAAGGAGATCCAACCAGTCCATTCTGAAGGAGATCAGCCCTGGGATTTCTTTGGTAGTAATGATGCTAAAGCTGAAACTTCAGTATTTTGGCCACCTCATGCAGAGAGATGACTCATTGGAAAAGAGCATTTGATGCTGGGAGGGATTGGGGGCAGGAGGAGAAGGGGACGACAGAGGATGAGATGGCCAAATGGCACCTCTGACTAGATGGATGTGAGTCTCAGTGAACTCTGGGAGTTGGTAATGGACAAGTAGGCCTGGTGTGCTGCGATTCATGGGCTCGCAAAAAATCAGACAAGACTGAGCATCGGATCTGATCTGATTTGATGAGTCACAAATATTTGCCACTTAGTATGAGTCATTTAGTATTGCCACAGCCAGTCTCTCCCATCAGGAAGCTTCCACAAGCCTCTTAACCTTATCCATCAAAAGGTAGACAGAATGAAAACCACAATCAGAAAACTAACCAAGCTGATCACATGGATCACAGCCTTGTCTAATTCAGTGAAGCCCTGTAGGGGCACCCAAGACAGACAGGTCATGGTGGAGAGTTCTGACAAAACATGGTCCACTGGAGAAGGGAAAAGCCGAGCACTTCAGTATTCTTGCCTTGAGAACCCCATGAACAGTATGAAAAGACCAAAAGATATGACACTGAAAGAGGAACACCCCAGGTCAGTAGGTGCCCAATATGCTACTGGAGAAGAGTGGAGAAATAATTCCAGAAACAATAAAGAGACAGAGCCAAAGTGAAAGCAACACCAAGTGGTGGATGTGACTGGTGATGAAAGTAAACTCTGATGCTGTAAAGAACAATATTGCATAGGAACCTGTAATGTTAGGTCCATGAATCAAAGTAAGTTGGAAGTGGTCGAACAGGAGATGTCAAGAGTGAACATGAACATTTTAGTAATCAGTGAACTAAAATGGTTGGGAATGAGCAAATTTAATTCACATGACCATTATATTTACTACTGCGGGCAAGAATCTTAAAAAAAAAAAAAAATTGGAATAGCCTCATAGTCATCAAAAGAGTCTGAAATGCAGTACTTGGGTGCAATCTCAAAAAGGAGAGTATGATCTCTGTTCATTTCCAAGGCAATCCATTCAATACAACAGTAACCAAGTCTATGCCCCAACCATTAATGCCAAAGAAGCTGAAGTTGAACAGTTCTATGATGACCTACGAGACCATCTAGAACTAAAACCAAGAAAATATGTCCTTTTCATCATAGAGGCTTGGAATGCGAAAGTAGGAAGTCAAGTGATACCTGGAGTAAGAGCAAGTTTGTCCTTGAACTCCAAATTGAAGCAGGGCAAAGACTAACAGTTTTGCCAAGAGAACGCACTGGTCATAGCCAACACCCTCTTCCAACAACACAAGAGAAGACTCTACACATGGACATCACCAGATGGTCAATAACAAAATCAGATTGATTATATTCTTTGCAGTCAAAGGTGAAAAATCTCTATGTCATAAGCAAAAAGGAGACCAGGAGATGACTGTGGCTCAGGTGATGGACTCCTTATTGTAAAATTCAGGCTCAATTTGAAGAAAGTAGGGAAAAGTAGTAGGCCATTCAGGTATGACCTAAATGAAATCCTGTATGATTATATAGTGGAGGTGACAAATAGATTCAAGGGATTAGATCTGAAAGACAGAGTGACTGAAGAACTATGGACGGAGGTTTATAGCATTGTACAGGTGGCAGTGATCAAAACCATCCCCAAGAAAAAGAAGTTCAGAAAGGCAAAATGGTTGTCTGAGGAGTCCTTACAAATAGCTGAGAAAAGGAGAGAAGCAAAGACAAAGGAGAAAAGGAAAGATATATCCATCTGAATGCAGAGTTTCAAAGAATAGCAAGAGATAAGAAAGCCTTCCTAAGTGATCAGTGCGAAGAAATAGAGGAAATCAATAGAATGGGAAAGACTAGATTCTCTTCAAGAAAATTAGAGATACCAAGGGAACATTTCACGCAACAATGGGCACAAGAAGGACAGAAACGATGTGGACCTAACAGAAGCAGAAGCTCTATAGAAGAGGTGGCATGAATACACAAGCTATACTAAAAAGATCATAAGGATCCAATAACCACGACAGAGTGATCATTCACCTAGAGATGGACATCCTGAAATGCGAAGTCAAGTGGGCCTTAGGAAGCATCACTACAAACAAAGCTACTGGAGGTGACGGAATTCCAGGTGAGCTTTTGCAAATCTTGAAAGATGATGCTTTAAAGTGCTACACTTAATATGCCAGTAAATTTGGAAAACTCAGCAGTGGCCATAGGACTGGAAAAGGACAGCTGTCATTCCAATCCCAAAGAAAGGCAATGCCAAAGAATGTTCAAATTACCGCACAATTGCACTCATCTCACATGCTAGCAAAGTACTGCTCAAAATTCTCCATGCTAGGCTTCAATAGTACATGAATCAAGAACTTCCAGATGTCCAAGCTGGATTTAGAAGAGGCAGAAGAAACAGAGATCAAATTGCCAACATCTATTGGATCACAGAAAAAGCAAGAGAATTCCAGAAAAGCATCTACTTCTGCTTTATTGAGAACCCTAAGGCCTTTGACTGTGTGGATCACAATAGAATGTGGAAAATTCTTAAGAGATGGGAATACCAGACCACCTAACCTGCCTCCTGAGAAATCTGTATACAGGTCAGGAAGCAACAGTTAGAACTGGATGGAACAATGGACTGATGACAAATTGGGAAAGGAGTACATCAGACTGTATATTGTCACCCTGCTTATTTAACTTGTATGCAGTGTACATTATGTGAAATGCCAGACTGAATGAAGCACAAGTTAGATTCAAGATTGCTGGGAGAGATATCAATAACCTCAGATATGTAGATTGAACTACCCTTATGCCAGAAATAGAAAAGAAACTAAAAAGCCTCTTGATGAAAGTGAATAAAGAATGTGAAAACCTGTCTAGAAACTCTGTCTAGAAAAGAAATTCTGTCTAGAAACTCAACATTCAAGAAACTAAGTTGCCTAACTTACACATCTACCTGTGGTCTCTCAGGACAGAAAGCTGTGACTAGAAATTGAGGCCTTCTGATGGCTGGCTGCACCTGTCCTCAGTCAGGCTCCTAGGAAGACCTGTATTTCCTCCCTATTCTCTATTACTGTCCTCTCTCCAGGTCCTCACACTGACTTCCCATCTCCTAACAAGACCTGTCCTCTCATGCGACAGCATTAAATTCCCTGAGACCACCTGGGAGGATGTGAGGGCTGCCAACCTGTGGTCACTCATGGCTGACCCTAGGGGAGGGATTCTATAAAAGTGGTATAGTGTGAGTGGTTCCTTTAGTCCTCATGGTCCTCTTCTTGACTCTTGGCATGACCTGGAATTCCTCCTGAGGTTGACTCCTGAGTCCCAGCACCTAAGCTCCTGAGATGCTCTAAAAGGAAATGTGTGGGGTGCATCATGCCTGTGTTCCCAAATTTGCCAGTGCGAGGTGTAGAGGTGCAGGGCTGTGTTCTAGGTGCAGTCCCTTTATCCTCATTTGGAGTCACTAGCTTCCACTCTGTACTGAAGTGCGGTTTCTCCCAGTAGACCAAGGCTCTCACCTCCCTGAGACCACTCCAGCGGAAAGAGAAGCACCTCAGCCAGAAAGCTTTCTCCTGGGTCTCACAGGGCTAACATCAGGGGTGGGCTTCTACAGTCTCCCCTGTTCTGGGCTGAGTGGTCCTCTTGACCCCCATTCAGGGACCTTATCCTCACTCCTGACCAGACCCAGACTGCAGCCTCCACTCACCTGAGGCTGTGATCCTCAGAACAAAGACATTACTTTCTTGGAAGTTCTGGATTGGAAGACAGGATGAACCAGATGTGTGCAAAGCTACTGGGGCCTTCTGAGGAGGAGAATATTCTAAGGCTCCACTCTCTTCTGGAGTCAGTGGTCCCCCAGTCTTAGATCAGGTTTCTTACCTTGACTTCCAGTAGCATATGGGAATCCACCCTCTCTACTGGCTGAATCAGCTGGCCTGTGGCCAAGGTTTTGCCTTCTTGAGACAACAGAAGGGGAGGTGAGAGAGCTACTCCCTAGCTACCCTTGCCTGCTCCTCCATGCTGTCCACCTTGCTATGGCGGGGGGGTCCACTCATCAGCACTCCGTGTCCTCGCTGTAAATCCTAAGAAGGCCTCTTAGGATCTCCTACTTGGGCAGAATTGGATCTGCTGCCTCAAGTCCAAGGTGCTCAACTCCCTGAGAACCCCTCCACCCTTGCCCTGCAGGAAAGGAAGGCACACCTCAGACAGACTGCTCTCCCCATGGCCACACAAGGCAAGAAGCAGGATATAGTTTGTGGGACCCCTAGTGTTCTAAAACCTTTCCCTTGATAACTATCAGAGGCTGAGACTCTTGCATCCATTGACCTGAGGACACAGCGCTTTTTGTCAGGCTTTTATGTCCCTGAGAATCAGGAAGGATAAATGAGGGCATATTGATCTTTTCAGGGTATCTGACATTGCATGTGTTCATGACCACATTGTCCCTGAGTAGTTTTGTCTTCTTTCATACCATTCATTTATCAGCATTTTTTAAACTTTATTCCAAAACAGTTCTTTGGGACAGGGCCCCATGTATCCAAGGAGACACATTTTTTGGAGTGTTTAGAGAAAAATGAATGAAAAGACATGATGTCTGGCTTAGGCTGGGAGAAGTGGCCCATTGTGGGCTCTGCACAAATCCAGATCGGGGGACTAGTCCTAGGAAGGTCACTTCATCAGTTTGTGAACTTGAGAAATTTGCAAGTAATCCATCCATGAATGGAGTCTGCTAAATCTGATCCTGCATGAATGCTGGAATGCATGTACTACATATAAAGCAGTGGCATACTGATTAAGAAGTATTGGTTTATAATAAGTGGAAGTTATGATTACTATGAACCCCTCAAATACCACCTTCCCAATTGAGTTTATTTTTAATCCAGGAGAGAGCAGAGAATATGCACTGAATTAGGACAAAAGAAACAAATATTCTTAAATGAGCTAAATAAGTCAAAGTATTTTTTATTTTTACTAAAAGTTCAAAGAAATAAGGTAACCCACAACTTAAAGACTTTTTACTCTATGCTTTTCTCCATTTTCTTTTTGATTCTCAAAAGTTTCTGTGCCCTTCTTTCACATTATCATGAAAGTCACTCTTGCAGTGCTATGTCACCTACTTTCAGATCATAAAGACAACATAGATGGCTCCTGACTTTCTTTTATATCTACCAAAACTGTACCTTTAAAACTTTTACAACAGCAATGAACATAACAGCAGTGTCAGTACCAAATTAATACTCTGAGGAAAAACAACCTCTTACAAGTAAAAATATTTGGAAAAAAAATGAAACAAATGATATGTAGAAGTTACTCGTGTGAAACAGAAAGAGAAATGTGATTGAAATAAATGTGATCTAACCCCCACTACCATGCACTCTTTAGAAGCTTGACTACTCTTCAAGAAAAATTCTCTGCTAATGTCATATTATCTTGTTTGCATTGTAAACAAAATATTCAGTACTTTCAGTGTGTTTTACAAATACACAAACTTTTAAAACATTAAAACAGCTGGAAACTATGATTTATATGATTCATACATTTGAATTCTGAAGCACAATAAAGCTTATCAAATATAAGAACATTTGAGAATATTAAACACCTCCTTACCTTTCTAATTTAAATAATCATTCATTAGGTATTTCTCATATGGATACAAGAAAACAGATATATATATTTTGTTAAAACAAACTAGACCTAAACTTGCTTACCATTTAAAACTGTAAGAAGATATGGGTTTTGTTCACTCCAGTCTACTACTCTGCACTATTTAGTAGCTCGACTGCTCTCTTCCAACACAAAGGGAACAAAGTGCCCTGCCCCCTTCCCTAGATGTGGGAGAAGCTGCAGGACTTGGCCCTGGAGGGGGCACTGGCCTCAGCCATGGTGGGAGCCCTGGCCACACCTCTCCACCCTGCTCTCTCCGCTTGATCTCTCAGAGCCTCGTCATAGAGGTCTGGGAAGGAACTAGGGACCCTACCGTGGAACTTGGCTAGAACCTCCAGTACCTTCATCTTACTGGTCTCAGCACAAGCTCTCGGGCCCCACAGGAACTCGTAGAGTGGACGATCAGTATTGGGCACCCGGCAGTTGTTCAGGTACTATTCTGCACCAGGTCTTTGGTGATGAGCCTTCTAGGCTCCCCAAAGATCCAGTGCCTCCTCCCAGTATAGATCCCCAACATACTGAGGAATTCCCAGATCTCCTCCTCCGTGGCATGGTTACCAATCATGAAGATGACCCCCAGGAGAACCATGATGAGACCAGACTTCGACAAACACCTCCCCCCATCACTTGGACAATCGTTTCTCCCGAGGTTGAGCTTGCTGATGAGGGTGTAGATGTTCCCTCTACGGTCGACTTCCTTCATCTCCAGGCCAAAGATCAGTTCTACGCACTCACAGACTGTACTGAGGATGTCAGAGAAGTGCTGCCTGTACTTCCTGCTGACGATTTTCATCAGGGTGTTCTGCGTAATGGATTCCTTCTTGGTGTTCTTCTCCAGCAGGAACTCCACGAGTATCCTGGCCTTCCAGGCCAGAGGATCTTTGTGAGTGCTCTGAGTGGCAGGGGCTTCCTGGGAGGTATCTGCACTTTCCTCCTCGGGGCCCTGGACACCTTCATCAGATCCTGCACATGAAGGCCATGCATCAGGAGAGCTAGGAGCTATGGCTCCCTGAAGCTCCTGGGGATCACCAGCAGCAGGGGAGCTCAGGGGAGAATGCTGAGGGGCAGAAGAGGGGGAGGAGGGGCACTCCTCCTTTGGGGCTGCAGCAGCACTGTCCTGGGCCTCCTGAGTGTCCCCCCCGGACCTGGTGGCATTTCCCGCGGGCATGGGACTTGTTCTTGTGCCTCCGAGGCATGGTGGGAGTGTGTGCAGGAAAGCAGGCAAGGATTGCACCTGGAGGACAGACAAGGACATGCTGTGAGAACCTTCAGCGAGGAGAGTCCTCCCTGACTTGAATGGAAACTGCCTCTGAGGGGTCCTCGAGGCCAGTGCTCTAGGACCCACAGGGCTCCTGTTCTCCTGGGCATCCTGTCCCCTGAGATCACTGAGCAGCAAGGGAGAGTGAGCCTGGGGTGCAGCAGACAGTCCTGCCTGGGTGTTCTAAGTGGGGGGCAGCAGTGGGGGCTGGCAGGGGAGAGAGGTCCTCTCAGCTGACATTCTGAGTCAGGATGAAAATTGGTGCGAGACACCCCCATTCCCAACGCCCCATCTCCTGGCCCCAGCCCGTTCCCTCTCCTGTCTGACATTGATGCTGCCACCTTCCCTGTCACCCCAGACAAGGAGAGGAGGGTGTACTCAGCCCCCCACTGAAGGATCCCAGGACCTTCCCTTCTGCTGTCTCGTGGCTGCCCCTTCACAACCAGGCTCCAAGCTCCCCTCTCAGACCGCCGCCCCGCCCCCTTCCCGATGTTTGGCCGGGAGGAAGAGCTGACCACAGGGGAGGGTCCTGAGTTGCCCGTTTGTCAGGGAGCATGGTCCTCATCCTGACTCTTCCAGAACCCTGACATCCTCCCTCTACTGACCAGCTGCCAGCCCCTCAGAACAAACTCCCCTCTTCTCTGAGTGTCCTGCATCCCAGGTCACAGTGAAGGAGCCCCTCGGCTTTTAGAGCTGCCCGGCGGCTGATCTGCAGCCAAATCGTTGAGTTGGGGTTACACATGGCTGCTGTTCTGCTGTATCGAGATCCTCAGTCTTTCCAAGGTCCCCCCTTCAGTCCACAGGGTTCTGGCTCTTCCTCTACTGAGCGGAGCTGGGGTCCAGCAGAGCCTGACAGAGGCATTATTTCCCAAGACCCCCTAGGAGTTAGTGAATGGTCTTGGGGCCTAAGAGCTAGGCTGAGTGCAGGTGTAGGGTGGCCGGAGGCTGTGTGGCCCCCTCTTTTCAGAGGGAAAAGGGAATCGGGGTACAGAGACATATCCTTTTACTTGTAACTCACGTCACCTGCGATTTTGACACCCGATGACACTTGGGTCGGCTCCCACTGGCCACAGTCAGTGGCAGCTCTCAGAGATAGCAGCACTGTCAAGGAGGGCGTCACTCCCCTAGTGTGCTTAGGAGGACGTCACTTCCTGTCATGCGCATCTGGGCCCAAGGAGGACAGCAGGGGTGGGACCTGGACAGGCGGGGTTCCAGGGGAGTTTCTCACAGGATTGGCACGTGGACTTTCCATTGACTATTAAGGGGTCCTGCGACATCCTTGTCCTGAAGTGTCAGCTGGCTCACTCCATGCCTCTCACTTGTGTCAGCACCCCCAACAGGAAGAACTGGGGAGCCCAAGCCTAACAGCCTTCCTGGAGTCCATGAGACCAACAGCGAGTGCTCTCTTGAGCTCTCTCTTCTATAGTAAGCGATGCTGTGTTGATCTCCATGCCTAGCCTTAACCCCTGTACATGCTGGGCTACATCCCATCTGCTGACCTGAGGCCAAGGCTTCATATCGAAGATGTGAACCCCCGAGTCTCCTGGTATGAAGTGCACATACGTCTCATCTCGCCGTTTCTACCCAAAGCTTCCTGGAAATGGCTGCTACAGGTAAGATGAGCTGACAGGGAAGGATGGGAGCCTGTCTTCTGTGGTGTGGAACCCCTCACATCTCACTCAGAAACTTCATTCATATTGACTGTTGACAAGGCCTGGAAATCCTTCCCTTTCTGGTATAAGTCCACCCTGTTCCCCAGCCATGCTCATACAATTCCAGAAGAGCAAGTGAAGGGGCTCCTTAGCCTGATAGACTGTGGGCTGTCAGTCAATTGCAGGGTCATTGCTCAAAAGTTCTGAGATGATATTCTGTCGTTTTGTACAATTCCTGTGATACTAACTTTTCTCTTTTAGTCCCTGGGTGATAGTCTATTAAGGTGAGCATTTAAAAGGGCCAGTTCTCATCCCTGGTGGCTCAGACAGTAAAGAATCCATCTGTGGTGCAGGAGACCTGGATTCAATCCATGGGTTGAGAAGACCCCCTGGAGGAGGGCATGGCAACCCACTCTGGTAGTCTTGCCTGGAGTTTCCCCTTGGCCAGAGGAACCTGGTGGGCTACAGTCCATGGGGTTGCAAAGAGTCTGACACAACTGGGTGACTAAGCCCACACACAACAAACTTTGTGCTGGTTATTTCCTGATCTGGGCCATACTGCCACATCCAAGCCAAACTTTGGTGCCCCATGGTCCTGGCAGGGGGCCTCGGAGATGCTGCCTCAGATTCCTTCAGTGAAGCAGTGGAGATTCATGATCCCAGGGCAGAGTGGAAGAATCCGGGGCTCAAGTTTAAAGCCTTTTGCAGCTGATCCTGCTGTCTGCTTCCCTTGCAGGCTGCACATCTGTGCCAGTCTCTTAAGTACTCCCCCACCTGGGCACACATAGGGTCAAGTTCAGTGGAGACTTACTGTCCATCAGGGATTATTTAATTTTACACATAGGGTCAAGTTCAGTGGAGACTTACTGTCCACCAGGGATTATTTAATTCTATGTTTTCACTTTTGTTAATAGTTTTCTTCATTCCTTCCATAAGATTTCCGTGGTTACTTCTGAGTACAAAAACAGCAGACTGTGTTTCATTGTGGTCTCAGCTACTCTGAATGTGGTACTAAATCTGTAAAGAAGTTAGAGAAAATTGACAGTCTTACAATATCTGTTCTTCATGAATATACATAACATACTATTCTGTTCGAACCTTCTTTTTCCTAAGACTCTCAGGGAATTCTTCTCGTTGCCTCCATGAAGACTGTATACATTTTTCTAAAGTTTCTTTGTAGGTACATTTTTTCTATGGTTGCTTTTGTTTATGGTGTATTTTCTGTTACTTACTGTATGTAACTGTTGATTCTTCCAGATCAACTGGATGATTTTACTGCCATGATCTTTTTTTTTTTATTCCAGATTTTTGAAGTCTTTTATATGTTTGAATATTTCCTGTCCTGTTTTCTAAGATTTTTAATTTGAGAATCAAATTGTTATTGTGATCTTTTGCTTTTCATCACTTCTGACTTTTATTCATTTGGCATTGTTGTATATAACTCTAGTGGCTATATGTACTTCTCCAGATTTTTTTTTCTAGTTTTTAAATTCATAGGTTTTTAACAATTATTTTTAATTAGAAGATAATTAAATGGTGTGTCAGGTTTCTTGTATGAAGCAGCTATAAGTATACATATATCTCCTCCCTCGTGGACTTCCCTCCCATCCCCGACCTCACTCATCTAGGTCGTCACAGAGCTGATTCCTTGTGTCACCCAGCAACTACACACTCATGCCTGTTGTCCACATGGCAGTGCATATTTGTCCACGCCACTCTCTCAATTTGTCTCACTGTCTGCTTCCCCCAATGTGTACACATGCCCATTATCTACATCTGTGTCTCCATTCTTTCCCTGCAAATAGATTTATAACTACCCTTTTGTGGCCTTTCTTTCTCATTCTCTTATCAGTATATTTTCCAGATAGAAGTTTTTAATATTAACAAAGTTCAGCTTATTATTTTCTTTCATGGACTGTGCTTTTGGTTTTGTACCTAAAATCTCATTACCGAACTCAAGTTTTGTCCCCGTGTTATCTTCTAGCTTTTCTTGCCTATTCCATATGGCATGTGGAATCCTAGTCCCTGACCAGTGATCACACCTCTTCCCCCAGCAGTGGAAGTGTTGAGTCTTAAACACTGGACTGCCAGGGATGTCCATGCAATTTTTTTTAAATTGTGAGTTTTTCATTTAGGTCAGTGATTCCTTTTGAGTTAATTATTTTGAAAGGTTTAGAGTTTGTATGTGGATTCATTTTTCTTAGATATGGATGTCTAGTTATCCCAGGACTGTTAGTTTAAAAAACTGTCCTTTTCCATTGAATTGCCTTTGCGCCTTTGTTAAAGGTCAGTTGAGTGTTTGGGGTGTCTGTTTCTAGATTTTCTCTTCTGTGACATTGATCTGTTTATTATTCTGTGAATAGCATATGGTCTTGAGTATTGTAGCTTTAAAGTAAGTTTTGAAATCCCATAATATCAGTTCTCTAACTTTGATCTTTAATATTGACTTCAGTGGGTATTATGGATCATTTCATTTTGACATAAAATTTAAATTGTTGGCTGCTATCTACAAGCTAACTTGCTGGAATTTTGGACAGAATTGCATTAAGTGCCAAGGTTAAGTTGGCAATAAATAACATCTCAACCATAAGCATCTCCGTATCTATGAACATGGCATGTCTAGTTATTTAGATCTTTAATTTTTTTCAGTTCAGTTTATGATTTTTTTCTTATGTAAATCTTATACATATTTTTTAAAGAATTATTTCTAATATATTTTGGTGCTAATGTAAATGGAGTTTAGTTTTTAATTGCAAGTTCCATCTCTTTATTGGACAAGAATTGACTATTATGTATTAACTTTATTAATATACTAATTATAGAGTAGTTATATATTGATAATATATTAACCTTAGTAACATATACTCCTGCTTATTAATGCCAGGAGTTTTCTTGTTGATAATTATAATCTCATTTTTCCCTTCCAGATATCTGTATGTTTTGCTTCCTTCTCTTATCTCATTGCATTGGCTAGGACTTTCAGTACAGTGTTCAACAGGCATGGTGAGAAGGGATATCCTCACCTTGTTCCTCACCTTAGTGTGACAACATCTGTCTTCTCACTATGAAGTATGTTTTACCTGTATTTCTTTTTAGATGTTTTATATGAAGCTGAGGAAATGCCTGTCTGTATCTAGTTTACTGAGATTTTTTATTATGAATGGGTGTTGGATTTTATCAGATGATTTTTTTCCCTTCATCTGTTGATCTGATCTTGTGATTATCTTCCTTAGACTATTGTTATTATGATTTATGATTACTGATTTTCAAATGTTGCACATCTGAAATGCATCCTACTTAGATATAGTATGTAATTCATTCTATGGATTGTTAGGTTTCCTTTCTTATATTTTGTTTGGGATTTTGCTTCTATGTTCATGAGAGGTATTTGTGCTCAATTTTTTTCTCTTCATTTTTTCATCTGATTTTGATATTCGAGTGTAATACTCACCTCACAGAAAAGGAATTAGGAGGTGTTCCTTTTGCTTCTATTCTCTGGGAGAGATTGTAGAGAATTGTTATCATTTCTTCCCTAAATTTTTGTTAGAATTCATATGTGAAAACATCTGGGTCTGTTACTGTCTTTACTGGAATCTTATTAGTTATAGATTAAATTTTTTTAATAGATACAGACCACTTCTGAGTATCTATTTTTGTTTGTGAAAGTGGTGCTAAGTTATACCTTCAAGCAGTTTCTCAATGGAACCTTTCCTCTCTGTAGGCACAGAGTTGTTTATAATATTCACTCATTATCCTTTTAAAGTTCATGAAATCAGTAGTAATGGCTCCTCCTTCATTTCTACTATTAGTAATTTAATTTGTGTTTTCTCTCTTTGTTCTTGTTTAGCCTGGGGAGAATTTTATCTTATTTTTATTTTGTATCTTGAAAGAAACTTCTTTGGGCTTTGTTCTTTTTCTGCATTACCTTCCTTTTTTCAGTGTCATCGGTTTCTGCTTTGATTTATTCTTCCTCTGCTTTTTCTTTTCTTTCACAAGTTTACTAATATAGAAGCTTAAGTTATTAATTGTAGTTTTTTTTGTTACAGGCACTCAATGCTGTGTATACCTCTTTACTGATTTTGCTGTATCACACAACTTCTGATAAGTTGTAATTTTGTTTTCATTTTGTAAAAATATTTTAAAATTTCTCATTAGAATTTCTCTTTGGCCCATTGGAAAAGGTCAGTTTTCATCCCAATCCCAAAGAAAGGCAATGCCAAAGAATGCTCAAACTACCGCACAATTGCACTCATCTCACACGCTAGTAAAGTAATGCTCAAAATTCTCCAAGCCAGGCTTCAGCAATACGTAAACTGTGAACTTACTGATGTTCAAGCTGGTTTTAGAAAAGGCAGAGGAACCAGAGATCAAATTGCCAATATCTGCTGGATCATCGAAAAAGCAAGAGAGTTCCAGAAAAACATCTATTTCTGCTTTATTGACTATGACAAAGCCTTTGACTGTGTAGATCACAATAAACTGTGGAAAATTCTGAAAGAGATGGGAATACCAGACCACCTGATCTGCCTCTTGAGAAATCTGTATGCAGGTCAGGAAGCAACAGTTAGAACTGGTCATGCAACAACAGACTGGTTCCAAATAGGAAAAGGAGTACGTCAAGGCTGTATATTGTCACCATGTTTATTTAACTTATATGCAGAATACATCATGAGAAATGCTGGACTGGGAGAAACACAAGTTGGAATTAAGATTGCCGGGAGAAATATCAATAACCTCAGATATGCAGATGATACCACCCTTATGGCAGAAAGTGAAGAGGAACTCAAAAGCCTCTTGATGAAAGTGAAAGTGGAGAGTGAAAAGGTTGGCTTAAAGCTCAACATTCAGAAAACGAAGATCATGGCATCTGGTCCCATCACTACATGGGAAATAGATGGAGAAACAGTGGAAACAGTGTCAGACTTTATTTTTCTGGGCTCCAAAGCACTGCAGATGGTGACTGCAGCCATGAAATTAAAAGACGCTTACTCCTTGGAAGGAAAGGTATGACCAACCTAGATAGCATATTCAAAAGCAGAGACATTACTTTGACAACAAAGGTTTGCCTAGTCAAGGCTATGGTCTTTCCTGTGGTCATGTATGGATGTGAGAGCTGGACCGTGAAGAAGGCTGAGCGCCGAAGAATTGATGCTTTTGAACTGTGGTGTTGGAGAAGACTCTTGAGAGTCCCTTGGACTGCAAGGAGATCCAACAAGTCCATTCTGAAGGAGATCAGCCCTGGGATTTCTTTGGAAGGAATGATGCTAAAGCTGAAACCCCAGTATTTTGGCCACCTCATGGGAAGAGTTGACTCATTGGAGAAGACTCTGATGCTGGGAGGGATTTGGGGCAGGAGGAGAAGGGGACGACAGAGGATGAGATGGCTGGATGGCATCACTGACTCGATGAATGTCAGTCTGAGTGACCTCTGGGAGTTGGTGATGGACAGGGAGGCCTGGCGTGCTGCAGTTCATGGCGTGGCAAAGAGTCGGACACAACTGAGTGACTGATCTGATCTGATCTGATGTCTCTTGTGAGATTATATTTGCAACATCAATGTTTGCTCTGGGTATTTTATTTTAACAAAGCTTCTTTAGGTCCATACACCTTAAAGTTTGCTATGATTTCTTGGAGTGTTGACCACTTAATCTTTAAGTAATGCCCATTTTTATCCCTGATTTTCTTGTTTGAATGCTGCTTTACCAGAAGTAGATTCAGTGAGTAGTTTTTTTTTTTTTTTTTTTTTTTACCACACATATTAGCATCACATAGTTTTCTCTATCCCTTTACTTTTAATCTATTTATGTCTTTGAATTTAGAGTGGGTTTCTTATAGATCCTATGTGCTTAGTCAGTCATGTCCCACTCTTTGGAGCCCATGGACCATAGCCTGCCAGACTCCCCAGTCCATGGGGATTCTACAGGCAAGAGTACTGGAGTGGGCTGCCATGCGCTACTCCAGGGAATCTTTCCAACTCAGGTATCGAATCTTGGTCTCCTGCAATGCATTTGGTTTCTGTACCATCTGAGCCTCCAGGGAAGCCCAAAATAAAGATGGACAACATAGGGCTAGGTATATTTTTGTTGTTTCAATTTCTTTTCATCAATCTCTACCTTTTAAATACCATTCACATTAAAAGTGACTATGCAGAGTTTGTTTAACATTGACCATATTCTTATCTGTTTTCTGTTCATTGAATTTATTCTTTGTTGTTGTTGTTGTTTTAATATTCTGCTGTTTTTCTTCCTTGTCTACTTTTGAATGAAGATTTAACATTATTTCATTTTCTCTCCTCTTGGGAGATCAGTTATATGTTTAAAAAAATTTTTACTGTTTTTTGTAGAGTTTGCATGATACATTTGCAACTCATTCAAATCCTCTTTTAAATAACACCACCCTGCTTCACGGTTGGTGCAAGTATCTTGTTTCCCAGTTCCTCCCCTCCTGGCCTTTCTACCATTTCTGCTATTTTTTTTTTTTTTTATCCATAAGCTATAATCACTAGAAGCATTGTTGGTTTATTATTATTTTCAATAAATAGTTATCTTTTAGATCAATTGAAGGTAATACAAAGGTTTATTTTAACTTCATTTATTCTTTCTCTAACTCTGTACCATTCTTTACATAGGCCAGATTTCCTGACCTATATCATTTTCCTTTTCCCAGAAGAATTTTTTTTAGCATTTCTTGCAGAGTAGTTCTGCTAGTTACAAATTTCCATCAGTTTCTGTTTGTTATGTAAGTCTTTGTTTTTCATTATTGTTGAAGGATTTTTCCCCCTCGCTACTAAACTCTGGGTTGGTAGTAGTGTTTTGTTTTTTTCAAATGAATTGAAACTTTAATTCTAGTCTTTTCTTGATAGATTTTTTCACGAAGAGAAATCTTAGGTAACTGTTACTCTTGTTCTTCTATAGCCAAGTTCTTTTTTTTTCTCTAGTGTTCCTCAAGAATTATGTTTTCTTTTTGTTTTCTGAAGTTTGAGTGTGATGCCAAAGTTTAGATTTTTTTTTTCTCTTTATCCTGCTTGGTATTCTCTGAGCTTCCTAGATGTCATCCAACCATTTCTTCCTCTGTCGTCCCCTTCTCCTCATGCCCTCAATCTTTGCCAGCCTCAGGGTCTTTTCAACAGAGATAGCTCTTTGCATCAGGTAGCTAAAGTATTGGAGTTTCAGCTTTAACATCAGTCCTTCCAATGAATATTAAGGACTGATTTCCTTTAGGATGGACTGGTTAGACCTCCTTGCAGTCCAAGGGACTCTCAAGAGTCTTCTCCAACACCACAGTTCAAAAGCATCAATTCTTCAGTGCTCAGCTTTCTTTATAGTCCAACTCTCACATCCACACATGACTAGTGGAAAAAGCATAGCCTTGACTAGATGGACCTTTGTTGGCACAGTAAGGTCTCTGCTTTTGAATATGCTGTCTAGGTTGATCATACCTTTTCTTCCAAGGAGTAAGCTTCTTTTAATTTCATGGCTGCAGTCACCATCTGCAGTGATTTTGGAGCCCCAAAAAATAAAGTCCATCACTGTTTCCACTGTTTTCCCATCTATTTGCCGAAGTGATGGGACAGGATGCCGTGATCTTCGTTTTCTGAATGTTGAGTTTTAAGCCAACGTATTCAGTCTTCTCTTTCACTTTCATCAAGAGGCTCTTTAGTTCTTCTTCACTTTCTGCCATAAGGGTGGTGTCATCTGCATATCTGAGGTTAATGATATTTCTCCCGGCAATCTTGATTCCAGCTTGTGCTTCCTCCAGCCCAGCATTCCTCATGATGTACTCTGCATAGAAGTTAAATAAGCAGGGTGACAATATAGAGCCTTGATTTTCTCCTTTTCCTATTTGGAGTCAGTCTGTTGTTCCATGTCCAGTTCTAATTGCTGCTTTCTGACCTGCTTACAGATTTCTCAAGAGGCAGGTCAGGTGGTCTGGTATTCCTATCTCTTTCAGAATTTTCCAGTTTATTGTGATCCACACAGTCAAAGGCTTTGGCATAGTCAATAAAATGGAAATGGATATTTTCTGGAACTCTCTTGCTTTTTTGATGATCCAGCAGATGTTGGCAATTTGATCTATGGTTCCTCTGCCTTTTCTAAAACCAGCTTGAACATCTGGAAATTCATGTATTGTTGAAGCCTGGCTTGGAATTTTTTCCTCATTCCTAGATCTAGGACATTCTGCTGCGGATGAGCTGTGATTCCCTTTATTTGCCTAGATCTTCAGTTTGGGGTGGCTGTGGTTTTCCCTGTAACTTCAGTTTTCTGATAGATCCTAGGAAGAGTTTTTGATTTTCTGTTTTTTCTCATTGTGAAGATGGGAGTGATGTTTTCTGAGATATTCACATGGGAAAGCAGGAAAATTTTTGTCGAATAGCAGAGATGGTACCACGTATCCATGTGTTGTTTCTTCCTTTATTGGGAATTCTTCCTACATTCCATGGGGGCTTCCCCGGTGGTCAACCATAAAGAATCCACATGCCAATGCAGGAGATGCAGGTTTGTTCCCTGGGTCGGGAAGGTCTTAAGGAAGAGGAAATGCAACCTAACTCAGTATTCTTGCCTGAGAAGTCCCATGGACAGAGGAGCCTAGTGGACGACAGTCCATGTGTTCACAAAAGGGTCAGACACGAGATAGTAAGTAAACAGCAACAACAAATGACTTAATTATGGCAATGGAACGAAACCTCTAAATGAATCCTGATAAGACAGTTTGGAGACCTTCCAGTTTGCTGAACACATGTAGGAGATGTGAGGATGGTGGAGCTGGACAGGGTCTGAGAGCTTCGCATCCCTTTCCCACACGTCACTCCAAGCATCTTGTCCATTTGGCTGTTAGGGAGTCAGATGTTTTATGATAAACCAATCATCTAATAAGTCAACTGTTTCCTTGAGTACTTTGAGGTGATTCAGAAAATTATTCAACCCTGGGAAGGGTTTGTGGTAATCCCGATTTAAAGCCAGTCAGTCAGAATTACAGGAGACCTGGATTTGACTAAGTGTACAAAAAAGATCTTCACGACCCAGACATCCTGGAATGTGAAGTCAAGTGGGCCTTAGAAAGCATCACTATGAACAAAGCTAGTGGAGGTGATGGAATTCCAGTTGAGCTATTCCAAATCCTGAAAGATGATGCTGTGAAAGTGCTGCACTCAATATGCCAGCAAATTTGGAAAATTCAGCAGTGGCCACAGGACTGGAAAAGGTCAGTTTTCATTCCAATCCCAAAGAAATGCAATGCCAAAGAATGCTAAAACTACCGCACAATTGCACTCATCTCACATGCTAGTAACGGAGAAGGCAATGGCACCCCACTCCAGTATTCTTGCCTAGAAAATCCCATGGATGGAGGAGCCTGGTGGGCTGCAGTCCATGCGGTCACTAAGAGTTGGACACGACTGAGCGACTTCACTTTCACTTTTCACTTTCATGCATTGGAGAAGGAAATGGCAACCCACTCCAGTGTTCTTGCCTGGAGAATCCCAGGGATGGGGGAGCCTGGTGGGCTGCCGTCTGTGGGGTCACACAGAGTCCGACATGACTGAGGTGACTTAGCAGCAGCACATGCTAGTAAAGTAACACTCAAAATGCTCCAAGCCAGGCTTCAGCAATATGTGAACCGAGAACTTCCTGATGTTCAAATTGGTTTTAGAAAAGGCAGAGGAACTAGAGATCAAATTGCCAACGTCTGCTGGATCATGGAAAAAGCAAAATAGTTCCAGAAAAACATCAATTTCTTCTTTATTGAGTATGCCAAGCCTTTGACTGTGTGGATCACAATAAACTATGGAAAATTCTGAAAGAGATAGGAATACCAGACCACCTGATCTGCCTCTTGAGAAGTTTGTATGCAGGTCAGGAAGCAAGTTAGAACTGGTCATGGAACAACAGACTGGTTCCACATAGGAAAAGGAATTCGTCAAGGTTGTATATTGTCACCCTGCTTATTTAACTTATATGCAGAGTACATCATGAGAAACGCTGGACTGGAAGAAACACAAGCTGGAATCAAGATTGCCAGGAGAAATATCAATAACCTCAGATATGTAGGTGACACCACCCTTATGGCAGAAAGTGAAGAGGAACTAAAAAGCCTCTTGATGAAAGTGAAAGAGGAGAGTGAAAAACTTGTCTTAAAGCTCAACATTCAGAAAACGAAGATCATGGCATCCACTCCCATCACTTCATGGCAAATAGATGGATAAACAGTGGAAACAGTGTCAGACTTTATTTTTCTGGGCTCCAAAATCACTACAGATGGTGACTGCAGCCATGAAATTTAAAGACACTTACTCCTTGAAGGAAAGTTATGACCAACCTAGATCACATATTCAAAAGCAGAGACATTACGTTGCCAACAAAAGTGTGTCTAGTGAAGGCTATGATTTTTCCTGTGGTCATGTATGGATGTGAGAATTGGACTGTGAAGAATGCTGAGCGCCGAAGTATTGATGCTTTTGAACTGTGGTGTTGGAGAAGACTCTTGAGAGTCCCTTGGACTGCAAGGAGATCCAACCAGTCTATTCTGAAGGAGATCAGCCCTGGGATTTCTTTGGAAGGAATGATGCTAAAGCTGAAACTCCAGTACTTTGGCCACCTCATGCGAAGAGTTGACTCATTGGAGAAGACTCTGATGCTGGGAGGGATTGGGGGCAAGAGGAGAAGGGGACGACAGAGGATGAGATGGCTGGATGGCATCACTGACTCGATGCATGTGAGTCTGAGTGAACTCTGGGTGTTGGTGATGGACAGGGAGGCCTGGTGTGCTGCGATTCATGGGGTCGCAAAGAGTCGGACACGACTGAGTGACTGATCTGATCTGAATGCACTCTTGTGGGAATGAGCCCTTAATTTGTGTGATGTGATGCTAACTCCAGGTAGATACTGTCAGGAACAAATTGAATCATGGTAGATACTCAGCTGGTGTTAGAGAATTTGTTTGTGTGTGAAAAACAAAGAAAAACTCAGACATTTGTTGTCAACAATATTGAAAATACAAGTGCAAAAACACTGTTCTTTCCCTTTACAAATGCATTTTCTCCTTTTTCTGTAAATGCAGTGGTTTCCAGTTGTCAGGTTTTTTCTAATATGATATCTGTGTGTTCCTTGATGCAGTTTCTGCTCTTTAGGTGCTAGTCGTGTTCCTTAAACACAGCCTATTTCTTCATTTAATCACACGGCTGTGTGAGAGTGATTTTTGCTCAAGCATTCCTTTATTGGGACATTCTTACCTACACTTTGTGTCAAGGTGGGCGACCCTGTTAAAATGGTTGATCCGTTTTCTGTCTTTTTGTATCATTTAGAAGAATTCAAGGAAGATGGTGGTTAGTTTCTCCCTGACTATTTGGTGTAATGGGCCACCAAATCCGGCTTGTCATGGACATTTTGATGGTACTGTGGGTTTGCACTACATTTTCAATTTAGTGATGTATAGGTTTCTAAAAGCTGTCCCATTTTACTTCAGTTTTAAAATTTAAAGTCATGATACTTATAATAAAAACAATCATAAATAACACTATGGAGAATAAAACAATGAACTTAGTAGACTTGAAATTCAGCATCAATAATTCTCAATAATTATAGGAAACAGATTGTTAAATTTAAAGTTTATTTATGTATTCATTTGTTTATTGGCTAATCACTCCTGAGACAAAGTTGTGTGCTTCCGTTAGAGATACGTAGTGTTTGTTTTCTACTTTGTGGTGGTATTGACAGTTGGTGACGATCTTCATTTCACCCTTATCCATTACTTCATTAGGGTCGGTAGAATGCTAATTCTCTAGTTATTCCCTGATGGCTCAGAGGTGAAGAATCCACCTGCAGTGCAGGAGATTTGCAGGAGATGCAGGTTCGCTCCCTGGGTTGGGAAGACCCCTGGAGGAGGAAATAGCAACCCACTCCAGTATTCTGGCGTGAGAAACCACACGGACAGAGGAGCCTGCCAGGATATGGTTCAAGGGTTCACAAAGAGTTGGACATGACTGAGCAACTAAACAACAACAGTACATACACACACACACACACACATAGTGGAATCAATCATTTCATTATATTATACATTATACAGAATATTATATATTAAAAATATATTTCATATGTATATATATTCAGATACCATTTTAAAGCAAATAATTCTGTGCCATTAGTTCATTCACAGTGTTGTAAAGTCATCACTTCTGTCTTATTTCAACATATCCTTCATTCCACGAAGTAACTTCTACCGACTAGAAAACTATGTTCACCTCTTGGTGAGTGTTGAGCCAAATGACACAGCCCAGTCAAAGAGCAGGAGAAGGAAGGATTTATTTCTTGCAGCAAGTAAGGAGGACAGCAGGGATCGTTCCCAAAGCAGTGTTTCCCTGAACAGCAAAATTGGGAAAATTTTAAGCTAAGGGTACATACATATTCATGAAGGGGCTTGAGCAGCAGAGAGTTCAGCATAGAGTTGACATAAAGGTCAGTGGAGTCCAAGTTTTACAGGTGATTGAAGTCATGAAGATCAGAAAAGATAAAATCACCATTCCTTCGGTTCCATTGGATCTTGAGGTTGATCACTTGAGGCGGGGGGGGGGGGGGTTGAATTCTGCAAAACAGCTGAAGGATGTGCTTCTGGCTCATGTTTACCCTTGAAAGGACTGGGCATCTTTACAACTGATTTATTGCCTTTGGTACTGGTACTACTCCTGCCTGATAACAGTCACTCATTGTTGCATTCTTTTGCGTCCTTATTATTACTGATGTCTGTTCAAGGGCAAACATTGTCCAGAGGCTTTGATCACAAAATGACTTAGGCCAAAAATGGCGTCTCTTATGTCAGGAAAGCCATGCCAAGTTCTTTTTCTCCAGGAACACCAACCCTATCTGCTTACTTTACCTTTACCTTTACTTTATCTGCTTACCTCTTACCCTTCAAAAAATTGCTTCTCATTCACACTACTCCCTAGTCCCTGGGAAGCATTCGTCTGCACTCTGTCACTTTGAATTTGCTTATCCTGGATAATTCATATAAATGGTCTCATAGAGTATGTGACCTTTTCATTTAGCATAATGTTTCCAAAGCTCATCCATGGTCTCTTAGTTATTAGTACTTCATTCCTCTTTATGACTGAATCCTATTCCATTTTAAGAATATACAACATTTTGTTCATTTGTTGATAGAAATTTTGGATTGTTTGCAGTTGGGGGCTTTAAGAATAATGTATCGTTAAGTATTTGTGTACAAATATTTGTTTGATTACAAGTTCTAAATTGTGTAAATTATATACCTAGGAATAAAACTGCTGGGTCCTATGGTAATTTTTTTTCTTTAAATTTGAGAAACTCCCAAACTATTTTCCAGAGAGGCTGAACCATTTTGCATTCTTACCAGCAACACAGGAGGGATCCAACGGTATCCCATTGTGTTCTTATATACATTTTCCTAATGATCCTGAGCATCTTTTCAAATACTTTTTGGTGACTGGCTTATCTTTTTTGTAGAAATATCTCTTCAAGTACTTTACTTATTTTTCAAAATTAAACTGTTGGTCTTTCTGTTGTTTGACTTCACATTTCCCACAGAAACTGGAGACAAAGGCTCTACCCTTCCTTCCTGTTACATTTCAATGGAAAGGCTTTCAGGTCCTCGAGAAAGACACTCCTGGGTTGTAGGACATACATATATCTCAAAGGGACAGAGGAAAGATTTGTAATTGTGAGGGGTTTTTTTTTTTTCTTTCTTTCTTTTAAATAGACACTCTCAGTAAAGGAAGATGAGGGGCTTATGTCAGATGTTGGCTGGAACAGATTCCTTTGGTAGCCTTGAAATTTTCTGAACAGGAACTCAGGGGTAGCTGAGTTGTCCTAGAACGTGGCCTTAGATTGCTGCTAGAAACCATGCTAGAGGTCAGTCAAGGTTCTTAATGCAGATGTTTGGACAGAGTTGTTCAGGCCAATAGTTTTTGCAATTCTCTGTTCCTAACCTCAGCTTGCAGTTCCATGACACACTGCCCTTTTTATAGGTAGTTCCAAACTTGGAGAAGACAATGGCACCCCACTCCAGTACTCTTGCCTGGAAAATCCCATGGACGGAGGGAGCCTGGTAGGCTGCAGTCCATGGGGTTGCTAAGAGTCAGACACGACTGAGCGACTTCACTTTCACTTTTCACTTTCATGCATTGGAGAAGGAAATGGCAACCCACTCCAGTGTTCTTGCCTGGAGAATCCCAGGGACGGGGGAGCCTGGTGGGCTGCCGTCTATGGGGTCGCACAGAGTCAGAGATGACTGAAGTGACTTAGCAGTAGCAAACTTGACAGGTTTCTTATTCAAGGTAGGTAGGGAAGTAAGAACATATCCGCTAGCAAAATAACGTCTCCTAAAATAATGTCTGTGATCAAAGGAATGCCATCAGGTACTATAATGTAACCATAAGGGTGGCACCCATCACCTTGCCATATCTATTGTTTAGAAATAAAAGAGCTGAATAGATATTTCTCCAAAGAAGACATACAAAAGGCCAATGGGTCCATGAAAAGGTGTTCACCATCACTCAGTTCAGTTCAGTCTTTCAGTTGTGTCCGACTCTTTGTGAAACATGCCAGGCTTCCCTGTCCATCACCAACTCCTGGAGCTTACTCAAACTGATGTCCATTGAGTCCATAATGCCATCCAACAAATCTCATCCTCTGTCGTCCCCTTCTCCTCCCGCCTTCAATCTTTCCCATAATTGTTTTTACAATTTATGGATCTATTATTTCAAAATAAAGGGTTTGAAATAAACAGGGAGGCTGCAACTCGTGGTTCAGTTGCTAGTGTCCAGCTTTTCTCTCCTTATAGGACAGCCTTCCTAAGCCCATTGCAGTTGACTGAGTCATCTGATTAGGATATGCTTCCGATAGAGGCAGTGATTTAAAATACAATGCAGAGTTATAGAGACAATAGGATATGAGGAAATGCTTATGTAAACACAGAAAGAGAGGCAAGAGATAATCTCTGAGTTACAAGAAGTGGAAAAGGCTAAAAAGGATAAAGACCATATCTGCTAAAAGGGGAGCATACTAACTTCAGCAACAAAAGGAATACAGGGGAGAATGGCAACTGCTGGCGATCTTTGTGGTTAAGTCATCTTACCCTGCTGGCATTTGCCAGCAATGGATGCAACATTCTTAGTATCACAGACATCTTTTCATTCAACAGTAACATCTAAGACAGTGAAAGGTGATTTATATTTTACTAAAAAGATCATGAGAAGACTGTGGGAAGGGCTGTTATGTCATAATTAAAAATATTTTTTCAGATCCATAAATCAGTGTTATTACAATAACAAAGAGGTAGTTTGTGTGTCCTTTCTCCACAGTCATGGAACAAGACGCAAATTCTCCATCTGTAAAATAAGGAAAATGTGGAATCTAGATCCTTTGCAAACTGGAAAAACTGTAGAAGCTGTAGGGCAGGAAGGATTCTCTTCTGTCAGACATCCACAAGACCTCTCCCAAGACGTGGGAAAATGGGACAAACACAAGAAGAAGTGGTGGAGAAGAGGTGTTAGGAGCTTGTTGTTGAGTCCTGTCTGATTCTTTACAACAATATTGACTGTAGCCGGCCAGGCACCACTGTTCATAGGATTTCTGAGGCAAGAATAGTAGAATGGGTTGCCTTTCCCTTCTCCAGGGGCCCTATGCAACCCAGGGATCAAACCTGCGTGTCCTTCATTGCAGGCAGATTCTTCACCCTCTGAGCCACCAGGGAAGCCCCCTTTCTAAAGATAGCCAGATAATTTTTAGACCATTTTTTTTCTTTCTTTTTTTTTCCATTCCAACCCTGCAGGCACTGTTGGTTTGAATTTTACAAGCACACAAAGTGGAGGCATTCGTGGCATACAGTTTCTGGATTTGTACACCCAAAGGGAAAGATACTGGGAGACTAGGTGCAGAGAAATCCAGAAGAAAGTGACTTTAGTTCTAGCACTGTGAACCAGTTTAATAGGCCAAAATTGAAAAATTTGGACAGGATGGCATGGAGACCTCCTCTGTTTGAAAATATTCACCTCAGCCTGGGACTTGAGCCCACAAGGCTGGGACTGAAACCCACCTGGCCAGGACTTGAATCCAGCCAAATTCTTGTTTGGGACTTGATGCATGGTATTTTAATTAGAATCACTCTCCTAGTGCCTGGACTTACTGGGAGGCTCAGGTGTTTGTGTCTCAGCACAGAAGGAATTCAGAAAGGCAAAGTGTTAGACAAGAAATAGATGTATTAATATAAGACGCTTGTAAGAAATGCTAGCAGGCAGGTAATGGAGCTCTGCCCTGAGGATTAAGTGGCTTGCATTTTTATAATCAAAGGAAAGTGAACGAAGGGGAAAGACTGCCTTCTTTGAATAGAGGTCAGGCTTACATAACTCACTCCCCGCTTCGTTTGGGGCAGGAGAGTGTCTGACCCTATGAGGTCAAGCTCAGATTATCATAGTACTTCTTCAAATCAGTAGAAGGGTGGTCACATTCTTCTTTTACCTGTGGGACTGGAGCATATGTCATGTTTCATTTACTGCTTTATATTTAAGCAAGCCTGCTACCTTTCATGACCTTTTGATACATTTCTTGAGCCATCAGTAACTTATACTGGTCTCCCAAATGTTCCTAGGTTTCTCTATCTCTAGGCCCCTACTAGACTTCTACAGCTACCCATCTCTCTGTCTGTCTGTGCTCAGGCCCTCATTCATGTCTGACTCTGCAACCCCATGAACTGAAGTACTCCAGGCTCTCTGTCCAAGGGAATCTCCAGGCAGGAATACTGGAGTGAGTAGCCATTTCCTCCTCCAGGGGATGTTCCACACCCAGGGATTGAACCTTTGTCTCCTGCATTGCAGGTGCATACTTTTCCACCGAGTCACCTGGGACAGCTAACTGTATCCTATGCTATTCTATCCCTGTCATATGGAGGCAGGCTCCCCCAGCCAAGAGCAGTCATTTCTCTGGCTGGGTGTCTTCTCCATGAGGGTCTCCAGCTTGGACTCTTGTCTGGAATTTAGTGAGCAAGTTTCTTCCCAGGCAGAGGAGGGGGCAGTCATACATGATCAGAAACTAATGATCAAAGGTAAATTTTCCTAGCAAGGACTTGAGGGGAGGGGCAGGTCACTTGGTTTGGGACCTTCCTTCCATCCTCATTATCATGGAGGATTGGAGGGCTGACGGCCAAGGGAAATCAGCACTGGGTAGCTGCCCCACATATAAAATAACTGTCCTCCCTGCCACATCGAGGGTTACCTGAGGCTCCTCTGGGGAAATGAGCAGGTGTCCTTTGGGAGCCACGGAGGTTCCCAGGCCTCATCAGTCTTCAGTCCCCTCGGCTAGCTTGGTTTGGCAGCCTCGAGTCTCCTATAGGACTGGAGGGACTGCAGTCATGCTTCTGGAGGCCCTCTCATTTGTACATCTGTCTGGTAGGGTACTGGTGGACTTGTACCCACCAGTCAAACAGGGAGCATTCGTCCTTCCAGTCACCCTCCTGGGTGTACGAAGAGCCATCATTTCTGCACAAGACAGTGGCTCTGATCCCGGCTTCCTGGATTCTGTCCCTGCCGTTGGCTTTGTTAAGGGAGAGTAACCCTAAGGTGGTGCAGGGGTTTGAGCTGTCACTTTGTGTAATTATGCTTTTTGCTGTTGTCCCTGAATCCTTTTTGCCTCCTCAACCCTATCTCTATCATTAAGTATGCCAAAGGCAAAATCCATGAGTTGATTTTTGGGGGCCTTGGGTCTCCAGCTGCCTAGATGGTACATTAGAGGAGGATGGTCTGGCAGACTGTCCCTCCTTCAGAACTGGGGAGGTAACAGTTCCTGGTTGTGGTTCTTGAGGAAGTGGACTAATAAGCTGATCATATAAAACATCGATCTCCTGTTGGAGAAGGAGGCACTTTGAAAGGGATGTGAGTGCTTTCACAGGAGTTAAAAGGAGTTCTTTAGACATGGATTTTGGAATAGGGTCATGAACATTTGGATGCATGGGACTTCCGCCCTTGACTCCCATTTTTGGGTTAAGATGTCACAAGACAGGGACCAATGGGAGTTATTTGTTCTCGTGCACTCCCAGTGTCAACAGTGGGTTCCCTGTGAGCACCTGAAATCTACCTGATTGGTGAGCCTGAGGAGGCCCCTTGGGTTAGTCTCAAAAAGGAACAGAAGCCAGTGGGAGGAAAATTGACCAGCGTCCAAGGGCCTAAAATCTTCAGAGAGGGAGGGACGAGACCTAGGCTCTGAGCCAACTAAAAAGTTTACCGTTATGACTGAAGTAAAAGAAAAAGACACAGAGCCGAAAGGTAGGACTGGAGTACCACAAGGCAGTGATGACAATACTAAGCAAAAGTTCCCCTCAGGGTATTGTTGTTGTGATATTGAAGAGGGCTCCTCTTTGGACTCCTGAAGTGGTTCCTTGCTAAGAATCCGCCTGCAATGCAGGAGATGTGGGTTCAATGACAGGATTTGGAAGGTACACTAAAGAAGTAAAAGGTAATCCACTCAAGTTTTGTTGCCTGGGAAGTCCCGTGGACAGAGGATCCAGGTGGGCTTCAGTCCAAGGGCCCACAAAGGGTTGGATATGCTTTAGCGACTGACCACATTACTTTATAGAAGTGAAAGAAGCAACACCTAACCAGCAAGGAGGCTGAAGGATCAAGAGACAGTCTGAGAAGTCTGGAGAGCAGGATAGAAGATAAATCAAGGATTCAAGGGAAGGTGTAGAGCTATGACATGGGGGAGGTTGGAGTTTCTGATTGTGGATCTTGAGAGAAGTGAACTGTCACCTAGGCAGAGAGTCCTAAGCCTGCTGAGAAAGGTGCTCGCTTACTGCCTCTGCTCTGTGGTTGATAAAGTCTGCTTGAGACCCCCAGATGGTAGGGGATTGCCCACAGTGTAATGTCAGGGTGCAGTGAGGTAGGCCAAAAATCTATAGAGAAGGATGCAGAGTTCCCCAGTTTTGGCCCCTGATGCAGTTCTGGTCCCAGAACCACACTGGGATTAGGAACGTGTAGGGAGGGAATTGGGCTCGAGAGAAGAAACTCACCCAATCAAGTCCCTGATTATTTGTTCGGTCTTAATTTGAAGGTCATGCAGTCTTCTCGGTTAAACTTCTCACCTCAAATGGATAGAGCCATAGAGGAAATGACAAAGACTGAGAGGAGAAAAGTCTTGGCCTCAGTGGGCGACTGCACCATTGGAAATTCTGTGTCTAACCAGGCCCGAGGACAGTGTCAACTGCCACCCAAGTGTTCTTTGGTTATGCACAGCCCGGGCGTACTCCTTGCAGCTCTTAATTGAGGGGAGCCATGACACAGTGAGCTGAACCAGATCTTGCCCTGTGGGTCATGGAAAGAGAACAAAGCAGAGAATGACAGCAAGCAAGTTTTCATGGGAGAGATAGGGCAAAAGTCAGGGGTCTCCAGCCAGCAGTTTGGGCAAGACCACTGGAGTTCACCGTGGCAGCAATCCTAGTCATGGTACCAAATATGTCACTGGTGAAAAGAGATTTCCTCAGTGCTTGCCCTTGCAAAGAAAGGGAAGGACTCTGGACTAGTGCACATCAGGGGACTTGTCTGATGAAGGTCACTTTATCAGTCTTGTGAACTTGAGAAAACTGCAAGTTATCCATCTATAAATGGAGTCTGCTAAATCCTATCCTGCATGAATGCTGGAATTCATGTATACATATATAGCAGAGTCATACTGATTAAGAAACACTGGTCCTTAATTTAATGGTAGTTATGAGAGTTGACTCATTGGAGAAGACTCTGATGCTGGGAGGGATTGGGGGCAAGAGAAGAAGGGGACGACAGAGGATGAGATGGCTGGATGGCATCACTGACTTGATGGATGTGAATCTTAGTGAACTCTGGGAGTTGGTGATGGACAGGGAGGCCTGGCGTGCTGTGATTCATGGGGTCACAAAGAGTCGGACACGACTGAGCGACTGATCTGATGATTATTATGAACCTCCAAGATACCACCTTCCTATCTGAGGTTATTTTTATCCAGTAGATAGCAGAGACTATGCAGTGCATTGGGACAAAAGAAATAAATATTCTTAAATGAGCTATTAATTAAGGCAAAGTATATTTTATTTTTACCAAAAAACAAATGGTTAGAGGAAATAAGGCAAACTACAAATTAAAAGCTTTTTCCTTTATATTGGTTAATTGTTATTTGGTTTCTCATTATTTTATGTGGTCGTGTTTCACATTACCATGAAAATCTCTCTTTCATCGACATATTACCTACTTCCAGATCATAAAGACAGTACAAATGGTTCATGAATTTCTTTTACATCTACCAAAACTGTAACTTCAAAATCCTAAAACAGCAAAAAATAAAACTAGAATATCATTACCAAATCAGCATTCTGAAGAAAAAGAATCTGTTAGAAATAAAAATATTCAATAAAAATGAAATAAATAATATGCAGAAGTTACTAGTTTAAATCAGGAAGAAAATAGAGATCTAAACTTGGTTTACTCGACCCCTACTAACCTGCACTATCTAGGAGCTTGACTACTCTTTGAGAAAATTCTGTTCCAGCATCATCTTACCTTGTTTAGTTAGTGAACAACATATTCAATACATTGAATGTGTTTTATATATACCCAACCTGTGGCTTTCAAAACTTTAAAACAGCAAACAATGTGATTTATATGATTAATGTATTTGTTTTCTGAAGAACAATAAACCTTATGAAAAATAATTAACATTTGAAAATACTAAACTCCTCCTTAATCTACTTAATTTAAATCAACTTTCAGTGGGTATTTCTCCTATGGATAAAGGAAAAAAAGATATATATTTTGTTAAAATGAGTTGTACCTAAACTCCCTTACTACATATAACTGTAAAGAACATATAAGTTTTGTTCCCTCCACCCTACTACTCTCTACTATTTAGAAGCTTGAAAGCTCTGTTCCAACACAAAAGGGAAGAAAGTATCTGGGCCTCCCTCCCTAGATGTGGGAGGAGCTGTAGGACTTGGCCCAGGAAGGGGCACTGGCTTCTGCCATGGTTGGAGCCCTGGCTGTGCATCTCAGCCCTGCTCTCTCTACCTGATCTCTCAGAGCCTCATCATAGAGGTCTGGGAAGGAAGTCGGGACCTGTCGTGCATCTTGGCCAGCACCTCCAACACCTTCATCTTCTTGGCCTCAACACAACCTCTTGAGCCCCACAGGAACTCGTAGTGTGGAGGATCACATTGGGCACCTATCGGTACTCCAGATACTTCTTCTGCACCAGATCTTTGGTGATGAGCCTTCTGAGCTCCCCAGAGATCCAGTCCTCTTCCTAATATAGACCCCCAACACACTGAGGAGTTCCCAGACCTCCTCCCTGGTGGTGCGGTTGCCCTTCATGAAGATAATGCCCAGGAGCACCATGAGGAAACCGGACTTGGGCACACCCCGCTCATCACTCAGACCTTCATCACCCCCGAGGTTGAGCTTGTTGATGACAGCGTAGATGTTCCTGCTAGGGTCAACTTCCGTCAGCTCCAGGCCAAATAACAGCTCCATGTGCTTAGAGGCTCTCCTGAGGATCTCAGGGAAGTGCTGCCTATACTTGCTGTCAATGACCTTCAGCAGGGCATGCTGTGAGATGGGCTCCTTCTTGGTGGACTTCTCCAGCAGGAACTCCATGAGTATCCTGGCCTTCCTGGCCAGAGGATCTTTGCGAGTGCTCTGAGTGGCAGGGGCTTCCTGGGAGGCACCTGCACTTTCCTCCTCTGGGCCCTGAGCACCTTTATCAGATCCTGCACAGGAAGGCCCTGCATCAGGAGAGCTAGGGGCCATGGCTCCCTGAAGCTCCTGGTGATCTCCAGTAGCAGGGGAGCTTGGGGCAGAACCTTGAGGGACAGACAAGGGGGAGGAGGGGCACTCCTATTTGGGGGCTGCAGCAGCACTGGTCTGGGCCTCTTGGGGACACTGAGTGTCCCCCTGTACCTTTTGGCATTTCACATGGGCATGGTACTTGTTCTTCTGCCTCTGAGGCATGGTGACACAGGTTATGGATCACAGACGCATGTGGGCAGGGTGGCAGGCAAGGAGGGCACCTAGAGGAAGGACAAGCAGATGTTGTGAGCAACTGCAGTGAGGAGATTCCTCCCTGGCTTGAACCAAAGGCCTTGAGGCCAGTGCTCTAGGAACCACAAGTCTTGTGTTCTCCTGGTGAGCCCCACCCTTGAGACCACTGAGTAGGAAGTGAGAGTAATCACTGGGGTGCAGCCAGAAAGCCCTGCCTTGGTGTTAAGAGGGAGGCCTATGGGAGCTGGCAGGGGAGGCAGGTCCTTTCAGTTCACATTTCAGAGTCATGATGAAAACTGGGGCAAGACTGTCTCATATCCCCTCCACCCCCAAACCCACCCAACCTGTTCCCTCTCTTGCTTTCAAGTTGATGCTGCCACCTTCCCTATCACCCTAGACGATGAGAGGAGGGAATGTTCAGGACTCCAATGAAGGGAGTCGGGACCCGTCCTTCTGCTGTCTCGAGGCTGCCCCTTCACAACCAAGCTGCAGCCTCCCCTGACAGACCACCGCCCCCGTCCCCGTGTTTGGCTGGGAGGAAGTGCTGGCCACAGGGGAGGGTCCTGAGTCCGCTGTGTGATGTGGAGGATGGTCATTAGCCTTACTCCTCCCGAGCCCTGATATCACGCCTCTGCTGACTGACTGCCAACCCTCGGAATGAGGTCCCCTCTTCCCTGAGTGTCCCGTGTTGGCGATCGAAGTCAGGGAGCCCCTCAGCCTTTAGAACTGCCCAGATGCTGACCAGTTGCTCTCTGGCCAAGTCACGCTGGGTAAGGGGTTAGGCGTGGCTGCCAATCTGGTGTGTGGAGACATGCAGTCCCACCGCGGGTCCCTCTTTTCACTCCACAGAATCCCAGACTTCCCTCTACTGAACAGAGCCAGGGTCCACCAACCCTGCACCCAGATCCACCACCCCTCGACCCAGGTTATGTCCAGAGAACCCGTATGCATAGTCGATGGACATTGCACCTAAGAGCCAGGTCTGAGCCTCCAGGCGTAGAGCAGGTGCAGGGCTGCCAGGGGGTTGTGAAATCCCTCTTTTTGGATGGAAAAGGTGTTGGGAGTGCCAGGGCATATCTATGTAACTATCCAGTGCACTTGTAACTCATGTCACCTCCGACTTGGACCCCTGGTGAGACCTCGGACTCCTTCCTCTGGTCACAACTACAGCAGCTCTCAAAGATAGCAGCCTTCTCAGAGATGACATTGCACCCCAGCGTGGATAGGTGGCCGTCACTTCCTATCATGCCCATCTGGGCTCCAGGAGGACAGCAGGGGCAGGGCCTGGGTGGGCGGGGTTCTGGGGAGTTTCGGGCAAGAGGGGGGATGTGGTCCCTTCTTCGACTCACAGTGGCTCCTGGGATGTCCCTGCTCATCTCAGTCAACTGGCCTCACTCCTTACCTCTCACTTGTCTCAGTAAACCAAGCAGGAAGAATTTGGAAGCCCGAGCCTGACAGCCTTCCTGGAGCTGCTGAGACAGACAGTGAGGGCACTCGGGCTCCTTCTTGGGTGCTGAGTGATGCTCTCTGTCCTCTATCCCTGTCTTCCTCCCACCGTAATGCTACGTTACGTGCTGTCTGCTGACCTGAGGGCAAGGCCTCACCTGGAAGATGTCAAATCCACAGACGCCTGGTGAGAAGTGCACCTGCAACTCATCTGGACGCTTCTGCCTAAGGCTTCCTGGATATGGCTGTTGCAGGTAGGATAAACAAGAGGGAAGAATGGGAGAATGCCTTTTGTGGTGTGGAACCCCTCACATCTCACTCAGGGTCTTCATATTGACTGCAGGCAGATCCTGGAAACCCTTCCCTTTCTGGTATTAAACCACCCCTGTCCCCACCCATGCCCCTCACAACCCCAGCAGAGAAAGTGAAGGGGCTCCTTAGCCTGACGGTTCTCACTGTGGGCTCTTAGTCGACTGCAGGGGCATTGCTTGAAAGTTCTGAGATGAATTTCTGTCCTTTAGTACAATTACTGGGATAAAGGCTTTTCTCTTTTAGTCCATGTGTGACAGTCTCTTAAGCTCATCATTTACGAGGGTCAGTTGTCATCCACTAAGAAAGTTTGTGCTGGTGTTTTTATGACCCTTGGGCCATACTGCCATGTCCATCCTAAACTTTTGGTGCCCTATGATCCTGGCATGGGGCTCTGAGATGCTGCCTCAGGTTCCTTCAGTGAAGCAGTAGAGGTTCATTGTCCCAGGTCCCAGTGGAAGAATCAACTGCTCCAGTTTAAAGCCTTTTCCAGCTGATCCTGTTGTCTGTTTCCTTTGTGGCCTGCATACCTGTGTCAGCCTCAGAGTACTCCCCTGACCTGGGCACTCATAGGGTCAAGTTCAATGGAGACTTACTGTTCCTCAGGGATTATTTAGTTTTGTGTTCTTGCTTTTGTTAGTAGTTGTCTTTATTCCTTGTATAAGTTTTCCATGGTTTGTTCTGGGTACAGGAAACAGCTGCCCCCATGTGATTGTGGTCTCAACTACTCCCGGTTTGGTACTAAATCTGTAAAGGATTTCAGGAAAATTGACAGTATTACAGTATGTCCTCCTCGTGTATACACCTCAGATATTGTTTGAGACTTCTTTTCCGAAGGGTCTCAGGAAATTCTTGTTTCCTCCATGTAGACTGGATATATTTTTCTAAGATTTCTTTGTAGGTACGTTTTTTATATGGTTGCTTTTGTTTATGGTGTATTTTCTATTACATGATCTAAGTTACTGTTGATTCTTCCAGACCAGTCTCTTGATTTTGCTGTGTTGATCTTTTTTATGCCAGTTTTCTGAAGTTCGTTTTATGTGTCAATATATTCTGTGCCTGTTTCCTAAGCATTTTAATTCAAGGATCAAATACTTAGTGTGATATTTTGCTCCTCATTATTGTTGACTTTTATTCATTTTGCTTTGGTGCATATAACTCTGTATAGGCTCTGTGTTCTTATCCATATTTTTTTTCTAGTTCTTAAATTAGTAGACTTAAAAATTGTTTTAATTGACAGATAGTTGCTTTATAATGTTTTGTTAGTTTCTGTTATACAACAGAATGAATCAGCTGTAAGTGTGCATATTCTTCCTGCCTCATGAGACTCCCTCCCAGCCCCACATCTCACCCCTCTATTTTGTCACATAGTACCAGACTGAGCTCCCTGTATTATATAGCAGTTTCCCACTAGCTTGCTATTATATACTTGGTACAGTATTTTTGTGAGTGCCACTCACAATTCATTCCACCCTCTCCTTCCCTTGCTGTGTCCACATGACCATTCTCTACATCTGTGTCACTATTCCTGCCCTTCAAATAGGTTTATAACTACCATTTTCTATTTTCCATGTGTATGTATTAATATGCACTCTTTTTCTGTTTTTGAGTTACTTCACTCTGTTTACAGGCTCTAAGTGCATCCACTTCACTACAAGTGACTTAAATTCATTCCTTTTTATGGCTAATATTTCACTGTATGGAGAAGGCAATGGTAACCCACTCCAGTACTCTTGCCTGGAAAATCTCATGGACGGAGGAGCCTGGTAGGCCACAGTCCATGGGGTTGCGAGGAGTTAGACATGACTGAGCAAATTCACTTTCCCTTTTCACTTTCATGCATTGGAGAAGAAAATGGCAACCCGCTTCAGTGTTCTTTCCTGGAGGATCCCAAAGATGGGGGAGCCTAGTGGGCTGACGTCTATGGGGTCACACAGAGTTGGACACAACTAAAGCGACTTGGCATCAGCAGCATTCCATTGTATACATCTACCACAACTTCTTTATCCATTCGTCTCTCAGTTGAAATCTAGGTTGTTTCCATGTCCTGGCTATTGTAAATAGTGCTGCAATGAACTTTGGATACAGGTGTCTTTACAGTTATTCCTTTCTCAGTGTATATGCACAGTATTTCTATTGCTGGGTTATGTGATAGCTTTAATCCTTGTTTTTAAAGGAATCTCCCTACTGTTCTGCATCGTGGCTATATCAATTTCCATTTCCAGCAACAGTGGAAGAGAGTTTCCTTTTCTCTAAGCTCTCTGTAGCATTTGCTGCTTGTACAACTTTTTGAAATTTTATTTTATTTAACTTTACAATATTATATTGGTTTTGCCATACATCAAAATGAATCCTCCACAGGTATACACGTGTTTCCCATCCTGAACCCTCCTCCCTCCTCCCTCCCCATACCATCCCTCTGGGGCGTCCCAGTGCACCAGCCCCAGGCATCTGATGGCAGGCATCAAAGCTGGACTGGCGACTCATTTCAAATATGATATTACACATATTTCAATACCATTCTCCCAAATCATCCCATCCTCTCCCTCTCCCAGATTCCAAGAGACTGTTCTATACATCAGTGTCTCTTTTGCTGTCTCGTATACAGGGTTATTGTTACCGTCTTTCTAAATTCCATATATATGCGTTAGTATACTGTATTGGTGTTTTTCTTTCTGGCTTACTTCACTCTGTATAATAGGCTCCAGTTTCATCCACCTCATTAGAACTGATTCAAATGTATTCTTTTTAATGGCTGAGTAATATTCCATTGTGTATATGTACCACTGCCTTCTTATCCATTCATCTGATGATGGACATCTAGGTTGCTTCCATGTCATGACTATTATAAAAAGTGCTGTGATGAACATTGGGGTACACGTGTCTCTTTCAATTCTGGTTTTCTCAATGTGTATGCCCAGCAGTGGGATTGCTGGATCATAAGGCAGTTCTATTCCCAGGTTTTGAGGAATCTCCATACTGTTCTCCATAGTGGCTGTACTAGTTTGCATTCCCACCAACAGTGTAAGAGGGTTCCCTTTTCTCCACACCCTCTCCAGCATTTATTGCTTGTGGACTTTTGGATCACAGCCATTCTGACTGGCGTGAAATGGTACCTAATTGTGGTTTTGATTTGCATTTCTCTGATAATGAGTGATGTTGAGCATCTTTTCATCTGTTGGTTAGCCATCTGTATGTCTTCTTTGGAGAAATGTCTATTTAGTTCTTTGGCCTATTTTTTGATTGGGTCATTTATTTTTCTGGAATTGAGCTGTAGGAGTTGCTTGTATATTTTTGAGATTAGTTGTTTGTCTGTTGCTTCATTTGCTATTATTTTCTCCCATTCTGAAGGCTGTCTTTTCACCTTGCTTATAGTTTCCTTTGTTGTGCAGAAGCTTTTAAGTTTAATTAGGTCCCATTTGTTTATTTTTGATTTTATTTCCAGTATTCTGGGCGGTGGGTCATAGAGGATCCTGCTGTGATGTATGTCAGAGAGTGTTTTGCCTATGTTTTCCTCTAGGAGTTTTATGGTTTCTGGTCTTACATTTAGATCTTTAATCCATTTTGAGTTTATTTTTGTGTATGGTATTAGAAAGTGCTCTAGTTTCATTCTTTTACAAGTAGTTGACCAGTTTTCCCAGCACCACTTGTTAAAGAGATTGTTTTTAATCCATTGTATATTCTTGCCTCCTTTGTCAAAGATAAGGTGTCCATATGTGTGTGGATTTATCTCTGGGCTTTCTATTTTGTTCCATTGATCTATATTTCTGTCTTTTTGCCAGCACCATACTGTCTTGATGACTGTGGCTTTGTAGTAGAGCCTGAAGTCAGGCAGGTTGATTCCTCCAGTTCCGTTCTTCTTTCTCAAGATAGCTTTGGCTATTCGAGGTTTTTTCTATTTCCATACAAATTGAGAAATTATTTGTTCTAGCTCTGTGAAGAATACCGTTGGTAGTTTGATGGGGATTGCATTGAATCTATAAATTGCTTTGGGTAGTATACTCATTTTCACTATATTGATTCTGCCAATCCATGAACATGGTATATTTCTCCATCTATTGGTGTCCTCTTTGATTTCTTTCATCAGTGTTTTATAGTTTTCTATATGTAAGTCTTTAGTTTCTTTAGGTAGATATATTCCTAAGTATTTTATTCTTTTCATTGCAATGGTGAATGGAATTGTTTCCTTAATTTCTCTATTTTCTCATTATTAGTGTACAGGAATGCAAGGGATTTTTGTGTGTTGATTTTATATCCTGCAACTTTACTATATTCATTGATTAGTTCTAGTAATTTTCTGGTGGAATCTTTAGGGTTTTCTATGTAGAGGATCATGTCATCTGCAAACAGTGAGAGTTTTACTTCTTCTTTTCCAATTTGGATTCCTTTTATTTCTTTTTCTGCTCTGATTGCTGTGGCCAAAACTTCCAAAACTATGTTGAATAGTAATGGTGAGAGTGGGCACCCTTGTCTTGTTCCTGACTTTAGAGGAAATGCTTTCAACTTTTTACCATTGAGGATAATGTTTGCTGTGGGTGATGATGGCCATTCTGACCATTATGAGATGACACCTTAGTGTAATTTTGATTTGCATTTCTCTCATGATGGGCAGTGTTGTGCATCTTTCCATGTGTTTGTTGACCCTTTGTATTTCTTTTTTAAAAGAATAGATTGAGGATTAGAAAAATTTCAAAAGATAGTATAGACAGTTCCCATCCAGCCACTCCTCCTCCACTTGGTATCTTCTATTATTAACATCTTTTATTGGTTCAATGGATACAAGTTCATTTTCACAATTGATCTACTAATATGAATATGTTATTATTAACTATTGTCCATTGTTTACAATACATTTTACTTTTTGTGTTTTACAGTTCTTTAGAGTTTGACAAATGCATATTTTGTACTCAGCCCACACGGTGTCGTGCAGAGGAGTTTGAATCCCCCATGGATCTCTCATGCTCCACCTGTCCATCCCTCAAAACCTCACTTGGAAGCTCTGGCAACTACTGAACTTTTTACTATATCTTTTTATGGCTTGAAATGTTTTCTTCCAGGACTGAATAGCATTCCATGTAGCTTACCATAGTTTGTTTATGCACTCATCTACTGAAGGTCATCTTTGGTGATTTCAGTTTTTGGAAGCTATGAATTTGACTGCTATCAACATTTGTTTGAAGGTTTTTGGATGCACATAGGTTTTTGGCCCTTTTGAGTAAATACCTTAGTGTTCATTTGCTAGATCATATGATAAGACTATGTTTAGCTTAAAAGAAATTGCCAGACAGTTTCCAAATTATTTGCATCACTGCAGTGTCTATTTTTTAAATTTAAATTTATTTATTTTAATTGGAGGCTAATTACTTTACAATATTGTATTAGTTTTGCCATACATCAACATGAATCCGCCACAGGTGTACAAGTGTTCCCCATCCTGAACCCCCCTCCCACCTCCCTCCCTGTACCATCCCTCTGGGTCATCCCAGTGCAGCAGTGAGTTAGAGTTCCTATTCGTCCACATCCTTGCCAGCATTTAGTATCGAGAGATGTTTGTTTTTGTATTAGCCCTATTAATAGGTATCTCGTTGTTGTTTTCATCTGAAATTCCCTGAAGACATGGGAAATAGATCATCTTTTCATATGCTGTTTACCATCTGTTTATATTCTTCCGTGAGATGTCAATTCAACACTTTTAAGCATTTTTAAATTGACTTCATTATTTTCTTATTGTTGAGTTTTAAGCGTTCGTTGTGTATTTTTGCTATATATTTATTATCAGATATGTGTCCTACAATTCTTTCTTCACAGTTTCAGACTTAGCTTTTCATTCTCATAATAATATCTTGGTGTGAAATTTTTTTCTCTTACTTTCTTTTTCTGGTTTTGAAATTAAAATGTAATTCTGGTCTCATGGAGGGAATGAGGAAGGGTGCCCTTTGTTGTTTCTGGAAGACATTTTAGAGAATTGTTATCACTTCTTCCTTAAATTTTTGTTGGATTTCATCAGTGGAATCATCTGGGCCTGTTGCTGTCTTAATGGGAAGCTTATTACTTATAGACTTAATGTATATAATAGATGCAGATCTTATCAATTTATCAGTTTTACTTGCAAAATTTTGATAAATTATATCCTCCAGCAATTTCTCAATTTAATCTTCATATTTTTAGGCATAGAGTTGTTTATAATATTCATTTATTATCCTTTTAATGTCTGTGATATCAGTAGTCATGGCCTTTCTTTCATTTCCACTGTTTGCAATTTAATTTGTGTGTTCTCGGTTTTCTTGATTAGTCTGCTGAGAATTTCATCCTTTATTGTTTCAGAGAAACAGCTTTTGGTTTTGTTGTTTTTGTCTATTGTCTTCCTTTTTCCAGTGCTGTAGATTGCTTCTTTGTTTCTTTTTCCTTTGCTTCTTTCCTTTTTTCACAAGTTTACTAAGAATGTTGATTATGAATTTTAAGGTTTCTTCTATAGATGTTCAATGCTGTATATATATATATCTCTACAGTTTTGCTATATGCCAAAGCTTCTGATAAATTGTAATTTTGTTTTCACTTAGTTGAAAATATTTAAAAATGTCTCTTTAGATTTTCTCTTGGACCCAAGTGTAATTTAGAAATATATTGTTTAATCTCCAAGTCCTGTCAATTTTACTGCTTTTTATTGTCAGTATCTAGTTTCTTTCCATCCCAGTGTGATAACATTCTTTGTATGATTTCTGTTTTTTCAAGTTTGATGATGTGAGTTTTACAGCATAGCATGTGATCTACCTTGATATATGTTCCATGTGAATTTGAAAACAGTGTGTTTTCTGCTGTTGTTAAGCATTCTATAAATGTCACTTAGATCTAGTTAATTATTGGTGCTTTTCAGTTCAGTTACATCTTACTGATTTCCTGCCTACTAAGTCTGTCAATTCCTAAAGGACATATGTTTGCATCTCCCGGTATAATAGTATTTCTGCATCATCAATGTTTGCCTTGTGTATTTTAGGGTAGTTTTTTGTTGTTGTTGTTCATACACATTATGGGTTGCTGTAATTTCTTTGAGAATTGACCACTTAATCATTAAGTAATGCCAATCTTTGTTCCTGACTTTTGCAATTTCCTTCTCCAATGCACGAAAGTGAAAAGTCAAAGTGAAGTCACTCAGTCGTGTCTGACTCTTAGCGAACCCATGCACTGCAGCCTACCAGGCTCCCTCATCCATGGGATTTTCCAGGCAAGAGTACTGGAGTGGGGGTGCCATTGCCTTCTCCAAAATTTAGGTAGTACAACTTTTTTTTTCACTTATAGTAGCACAGTATCTCACAGTACTGTGTGAGTACTTATAGTAGTGCTATATTGCACTCATCTCACATGCTAGTAAAGTAATGCTCAAATTTGCAAAGCAGGCTTCAGTAATATGTGAACCGTGAACTTCCTGATGTTCAAGCTGGTTTTAGAAAAGCCAGAGGAACCAGAGATCAAATTGCCAACATCCGCTGGATCATGTTAAAAGCAAGAGAGTTCCAGAAAAACATCTATTTTTGCTTTATTGACTATGCCAAAGCCTTTGACTGTGTGGATCACAAGAAACTGTGGAAAATTCTGAAAGAGATGGGAATACCAAACCACCTGATCTGCCTCTTGAGAAATTTGTATGCAGGTCAGGAAGCAACAGTTAGAACTCGACATGGAACAGCAGACTGGTTGCAAATAGGAAAAGGAGTACATCAAGGCTGTATATTGTCCCCCTGTTTATTTATCTTATATGCAGAGTATATCATGAGAAACGCTGGACAGGAAGAAACACAAGCTGGAATCAAGATTGCTGGGAGAAATATCAATAACCTCATATATGCAGATAACACCACCCTTATGACAGAAAGTGAAGAGGAAGTAAAAAGCCTCTTGACGAAAGTGAAAGTGGAGAGTGAAAAATTTGGCTAAAAGCTTAACATTCAGAAAACGAAGATCATGGCATCCAGTCCAGTCACTTCATGGGAAATAGATGGGGAAACAGTGGAAACACTGCCAGACTTTATTTTTGGGGGCTCCAAAATCACTACAGATGGTGATTGCAGCCATGAAATTAAAAGACACTTACTCCTTGGAAGGAAAGTTATGTCCAACCTAGATAGCATATTAAAAAGCAGAGACGTTACTTTGCCAACAAAGTTTCGTCTAGTCAAGGCTATGGTTTTTCCTGTGGTCATGTATGGATGTGAGGGCTGGACTCTGAAGAAGACTGAGCGCCAAAGAATTGATGCTTTTGAACTGTGGTGTTGGAGAAGACTCTTGAGAGTCCCTTGGACTGCAAGGAGATCCAACCAGTCCATTCTGAAGGAGATCAGCCCTGGGATTTCTTTGGAAGGAATGATGCTAAAGCTGAAACTCCAGTACTTTGGCTACCTCATGTGAAGAGTTGACTCATTGGAAAAGACTCTGATGCTGGGAGGGATTGGGTGCAGGAGGAGAAGGGGACGACAGAGGATGAGATGGCTGAATGGCATCTCTGACTCGATGAACGTGAGTCTGAGTGACCTCTGGGAGTTGGTGATGGACAGGGAGGCCTGGCGTGCTGCAATTCATGGGGTCGCAGAGAGTCAGACATGCCTGAGCGACTGATCTGATCTGATCTGATCTGACCACAGTGTCGGAGAAGGCAATGGCACCCCACTCCAGTACTCTTGCCTGGAAAATCCCATGGATGGAGGAGCCTGGTAGGCTGCAGTCCATGGGGTTGCTAAGAGTCGGACATGACTGAGCGACTTCACTTTCACTTTCACATTGATGCATTGGAGGAGGAAATGGCAACCCACTTCCATGTTCTTGCCTGGAGAATCCCAAGGACGGGGGAGCCTGGTGGGCTGCCGTCTATGGGACTGCAAAGAGTCAGACACGACTGAAGTGACTTAGCAGCAGCAGCAGCAGCTTTGGTCATAGTGATGGTTCCTAAGGCCCCTTTGGCATTCCAATATGTTTGGCTCTAGGTGAGTGAATATAACATCATGATTATCTGGGTCATTTAGACTTTTTTTGGTATAGTTCTCCTGTATATTTTTGCCACCTCTTCTTAGTGTCTTCTGCTTGTGTTAGGTCCATACCATTTCTGACCTTCATTGTGCCCATCTTTGCATGAATTGTTTCCTTGGTATATCTAATTTTCTTGAAGAGATCTCTAGTCTTTCTCATTCTGTTGTTTTCTGCCATTTCTTTGCATCGATCACTGAGGAAAGATTTCTTATCTCTCCTTGCTGTTCTTTGGAACTCTGCATTCAAATGGGTTTATGTTTCCTTTTCTCCTTTGCTTTTCACTTCTCTTCTTTTCACAGCTAAATGGAAGCTTAGCTTCTAAGCTTACACTGTCTAAGCTTTGCTTTTCACTTCTCTTCTTTTCACAGCTAAGTGTAAGCTTAGCTTACACTGTCTCAGTTTCTGAGACAGCCATTTTGCTTTTTTGCATTTGTCTTTCTTGGAGATGGGCTTGCTCCCTCTCTCCTGTATAATGTCTTGAACCTCTGTCCATAGTTCTTGAGGCACCCTGTCTATTGGACCTAATCCCTTAAATCTATTTCTCACTTCCACTGTATAATTGTAAGGGATTAGATTTAGGTCATACCTGAATGGTCTAGTGCTTTCCCCTACTTTCTTTCAAGTTGGGTAAGTTGGTTTCAGAGTAAACTGGAAGTGGTCAAACACGAGATGGCAAGAGTGAACATTGACATTTTTGGAATCAGTGAACTAAAAAGGTCTGGAATGGGTGGATTTAATTCAGCTGACCATTATGCCTACTATTGTGGGCAAGAATCTTTTAGAATAAATGGAGTAGCCATCATAGTCAACAAGAGTCTGAAATGCAGTACTTGGGTCCAGTCTCAAAAATTACAGAATGATCTCCATTCATTTACAAGGCAAACCATTCAATATCACAGTAATCCAAGTCCATCCCCCAACCATTAATGTTTAAGAAGCTGATGTTGAACAGTTCTGTGAAGACCTACAAGACCTTCTAAAACTAACACCCAAAAAAGATGTTGTTTTCATCACAGGGGACTGGAATGCAAAAGTAAGAAGTCAAGAGATACCTGGTGGTACAGGCAAATTTGGTGTTGGATTACCAAACTGACGCAGGGCACAGGCTAACAGACTTTTGCCAAGATAATATACTAGTCAGAGCAAACACCTTCCAAGAACACAAGAGAAGCCTGTACACATGGACATTACCAGATAGTCAATACGGAAATCAGATTGATTATATTCTTTGAAGCCAAAGATGGAGACACTGTATACAGTCAGCAAAAATAAGACCAGGAGCTGACTGTGGCCCAGATCATGAACTCCTTATTGCTAAATTTAGCCCTAAATTGAAAGAAGCAGGGAAAACCAATAGACCATTCAGGTATGACCTAAATCAAATCCATTATGATTATACAGTGAAAGTGACAAATACTTTCAAGGGATTATATCTGATAGACAGAGTGCCTGAACTACTATGGACAAAGCTTCATGACATTGTACAGGAGGCAGTGATCAAGATCATCCCCAAGAAAAAGAAATGCAAAATGGCTGTCTGAGGATGCCTTTAAAATATCTGCGAAAAAAAGAGAAGTGAAAAGCAAAGGAGAAAAGGAAAGATATACCCTTTTGAATGCAGATTTCCAAAGAATAGCAAGCAGAAATAAGAAAGCCTTCCTCAGTGATCAGTGCAAAGAAATAGAGGAATGCAACAGAATGGGAAAGACTAGAGATCTCTTCAAGAAAATTAGAGATACCAGGAGAATATTTCATGAAAAGATGGGCACAATAAAGGAAGAAATGGCACGGAGCTAAGAGAAGCAGAAGATGTTAAGCAGTGGTGGCAAGAAAACTTTAAAAGAACTATACAGGAAAGATCTTCATGACCCAGATAATCATGATGATGTGATCACTCACCTAGAGCCAACATCCTGGAATGCAAAGTCAAGTGGGCCTTAGGAAGCATCACTATGGATAAAGCTAGTGGAGGTGATGGAATTCCAGTTGAACTATTTCAAATCTTAAAAGATGTTGCTGTGAAAATGCACACTCAGTATGATGTCAGCAAATTTGGAAAACTCAGCCAAGGCCACAGGACTGGAAAAGGCGAGTTTTTATTCCAATCCCAAAGAGAGGCAATGTCAAAGAATGCTCAAACTACCATACAATTGCACTCATCTCACACGCTAGTAAATTAATGCTCAAAATTTTAGAAGATAGGCTTCAACAGTATGGGAACAATGAACTTCCACACGTTCCAGGTGAACTGAGAAAATGCAGAGGAACAAGAGATCAAATTGCCAAAGTTTAGTGGATCATAGGAAAAGCATGAGAGTTTGAGAAAAACATCTGCTTCTGCTTTATTGACTATGACAAAGCGTTTGACAGTGTGGATCACAATGAAGTGTGGAAAATTCTTAAAGAGATGGGAAAACCAGACCACCTTACCTGCCTCCTGAGAAACCATATGCAGGTTAAGAAGCACAATTAGAACTGGACATGGAACAACAGACTGGTTCCAAATAGGGAAAGAGTACATTAAAGTTGTACTTATATGTCCCCCTGCTTATTTAGCTTCTATGCATCATACATCATGCAAAATTGTAGGCTGGATGAAGCACTAGTTGGAATCAAGATTGCTGGGTGAAATATCAATAACATTAAACATACACATGATACCATCCTTATGGAAGAAAATGAAGAACTAAAGAGCCTCTTGATAAAAGTGAAAAAGGAGAGTGAAAAAGTTGTCTTAAAACTCAACATTTAAAAAAGTAATATCATGGATGGCACCAGGTCACATCACTTCATGGCAAATAGATGGGGAAATAATGGAAACAGTGACAGACATTTTTTTTTTGTTGGGGGGGGGCTCCAGAATCACTGTAGATGGTGACTACAGACATCAAATTTTAAAAGACGCTTGTTCCCTGGAAGAAATGCAATGACTGACCTAGACAGCATGTTAGAAAGCAGAGACATTTCCTTGCCAACAAAGGTCTGGCTACTCAAAGCTATGGTTTTTCCAGTAGTCATAAGTTGGACTATAAAGCAAGATGAAAGCTGAAGAATTGATGCTTTTGAACTGTGGTGTTGAAGAAGTCTCTTGTGAGCCCTTGAACTGCAAGGAGATCAAACCAGTCAATCCTAAAGGAAATCAATCCTGAATATTCATTGGAAGGACTGATGCTGAAGCTGAAACTCCAATACATTGGCCACCTAATGCGAAGAACTAACTCAATGGAAAAGACCCTGATGGTGGGAAATATAGAAGGCAGGACGAGATAGGGCCAACAGAATGAGATGTTTGGATGGCATTACTGATTAAATGGATGTGAATGTGAGAAGGTCCAGGAGTGAGTGGGTGATGGACAGGGAAGCCTGGCATGCTGCAGTCCATGGGGTTGCAAAGAGACAGGCACAACCGAGCAACTGGACTGAACTGATGGCTGGCTCCACCAGTTCTCACTCAGGCTCCTCGCTTGACTCCTGGGAAGACCTATATATCCTCCACGTCTTCACTATTACTGTCCTCACTTTTCTGTCACCCTGAGGGGAATTGACAGTTGCCTCCACTCAGCCTGACATCTATCCAACTGTCTGTCAGTACTGACAGAAGGGACAGACTATGGTTGCCCCATTGTTATGGTTTTCATGTTCCCCTGCATCCTCTGGTCCTCTCCCCTAATGACTAGACCACCCGGAAATTTCTCCATGCCATGTCAGCCCACACTATACGTAAGCCCATAGCACCCTCAGTCCCCAGGTGTAGAAGTCAGAGTAGGCCATGTTTACCCACAGGTGTTTTGGGGGGCTTCTGAGAACTAACAGCAGAGGGCAGGATTCTCTGGCCTCCCTTGCCCTGGGGATGGTGACCTCGAGAGTACTGTCTCTCTCAGGGTCTGGGCCTCTTTCCCATATCGATCAGAGTCCTCCCAAGCTGGAAGCAAGTGGGTGACACATCTGACTACCTCTGCCTGGGGCTGTCAGAGCTGAAACGGTGCTGGGGCTGTGTGTCCCTTTCTCCTTTGGGTTGGGGTTCCCCTCGGTCCTCTCTCCAGGTCCTCACACTGATTTCCCATGTCCTAGGGAGGCCTGTCTTCTCATGCTACACCCTTGAATTCCCTGAGAACACCTCAGAGGATGTGAAGGCTCCCTCGTGGGCATGCCTGCCTGTGGTCACTCATGGCTGACCCTAGGGGAGGGATTCTATGGTGTTGCAACTTTTATAATGTGAGTGGGTCCCTTAGTCCTCATGGTCCTCTGCTTGACTCTTGGCCTGACCTGGAATTTCTCCTGAGGCTGCCCCCTGAGCCCAAGTTCCTCCCCTCCTGAGATGGTCTAATGTGTGGGGTGCATCATGCCAGCATTCCCAAATTTGCCAGTGGGAGGTGTCGAGTGGTAGGGCTGTATTCTAGGTGCAGTCCCTATATCCTCATTTGGAGTCACTAGTTTTCTATTCTGTACTGAGGCTTCTCCCAGTAGACCAAGGCTCTCACCTCCATAACACCAATCCCAGTGGAAAGGGGCACTTCAGCCAGAAAGCTTTGTCCTGGACCATGTATGGCTGACATCAGGGATGGGTCTCCAAAATCTCCTCTCTTCTGGGCTTAAGTAGTCCTCTAGCCCCTCATTCAGGGACCTCATCCTAACTCCCAACTGACTCAGACTGCACCCTCCACTCATCTGAGGCTGTGTTCCTCAGAACAAAGGCATTACTTTCTTGGAAGTTCTGGATTGGAAGACAGGATGTGCCAGATGTGAGCAAAGCTACTGGGGTCTTCTGAGGAGCAGAACATTATAGGGCTCCACTCTTCTGGAGTCAGTGGTCCCTCAGTCATGGGTCAGGATTCATACCTTAACTTCCAGGAGCATAGGGTTAGATCAGATCAGATCAGTTGCTCAGTCGTTTCCGACTCATTGCAACCCCATGAATTGCAGCATGCCAGGCTTCCCTGTCCATCACCAACTCCCAGGGTCACTGAGACTCACATCCATCGAGTCAGTGATGCCATCCAGCCATCTCATCCTCTGTCGTCCCCTTCTCCTCTTGCCCCCAATCCCTCCCAGCATCAGAGTCTTCTCCAATGAGTCAACTCTTCTCATGAGGTGGACAAAGTACTGGAGTTTCAGCTTTGACATCATTCCTTCCAAGGAAATCCCAGGGCTCATCTCCTGCAGAATGGACTGGTTGGATCTCCTTGCAGTCCAAGGGACTCTCAAGACTCTTCTCCAACACCACACTTCAAAAGCATCAATTCTTTGGTGCTCAGCCTTCTTCACAGTCCAGCTCTCACATCCATACATGACCACAAGAAAAACCATAGCCTTGACTAGAAAAAACTTTGTTGTCAAAGTAATGTCTCTGCTTTTGAAAATGCTATCTAGGTTGTTCATATCTTTCCTTCCAAGGAGTAAGCGTCTTTGAATTTCATGGCTGAAGTCACCATCTGCAGTGATTTTGGAGCCCAGAAAAATAAAGTCTGACATTGTTTCCAACATTTCCCCATCTATTTCCCATAAAGTGATGTGACTTGATGCCATGATCTTCGTTTTCTGAATGTTGAGCTTTAAGCCAACTTTTTCACTCTCCACTTTCAATTTCATCAAGAGGCTTTTTTACTTCCTCTTCATTTTCTGCCATACAGGGGGTGTCATCTGCATATCTGAGGTTATTGATATTTCACCCAGCACCTTGATTCCAGCTTGTGTTTCTTCCAGTCCAGCATTTCTCATGATGTACTCTGCATATAAGTTAAATAAACAGGGGGACAATATACAGCCTTGACCTACTCCTTTTCCTATGTGGAACCAGTCTGTTGTTCCATGTCAAGTTCTGACTGTTGCTTCCTGACCTGCATACAAATTTCTCAAGAGGCAGATCAGGTGGTTTGGTATTCCCATCTCTTTCAGAATTTTCCACAGTTTCTTGTGATCCACACAGTCAAATGCTTTGGCATAGTCAATAAAGCAGAAATAGATGTTTTTCTGGATAGGGTTAGGGTAAATAGCATAGGGTTAGGGTAAATCCTATCCTGCATGAATGCTGGAATGCATGTACTACATATAAAGCAGTGGCATACTCTTTAATAAGTATTGATCTGTAATAACTGCAAGTTATGATTATTATAAACCCCTGAAATACCAGCTACCCTTCTGAGTTTATTTTTAATCTGTGAAGATAGCAGAGAATATGCAGTAAATTAGGACAAAAGAAACAAATATTCTTAAATGAGCTAAATAAGTCAAAGTATTTTTTTATTTTTACTAATAGAAAGTTTAAAAGAAATAAGGTAAACGACAACTTAAAGACATTTTCCCTCCACTTCTTTTTGATTCTCAGTATTTTCTGTGGTCGTCTTTTGCAGTACCATGAAAATCTTTCCTTCGGTGCCACGTTACCTACTTCCATATCGTGGAGACAATAAAGATGGTTTGTGAATCTCTTTTACATCTACCGAAACTGTAACTTTAAAACTCTTAAAACAGCAATAAATGTAACAGCAATATCATCACCAAATTAATATTCTGAACAAACTTAGAAGTTAAAACATTTGGAGAAAAGGAAATAAATAATGTGTAGAAGTTAGTCATGTAAAACAGGAATGAGATCTTAACTTGGTTTGCTTCACCCCTACTACCTTTCACTCTTTAGAAGCTTGACTACTCTTCAAGAAAATTCTGTTCCAAAGTCATGTTAACTTGTTTGGATTGTGAACAATATATTCAGTACTTCCAATGTGTTTTACAAATACCCAGACTGTGGCTTTCAAAACTTTAAAACAGCAAAGAACTATGATTTATATGACCAATACATTTGTATTCTGAAGCACAATAAACCTTATCAAAAGTAGTAACATTACAAAATACTTAACACCTCCCTCATCTCTTTACCTATCTACTTTAAATCATCTTTCACTAGATATTTATCCTATGGATAGGGGAAAAGATATATATTTTGTTACAATGAACTGCAGGTAAACTCCCTTACTACTTAAAACTGTAGGAACACATAAGTATTGTTACCTCCACCCCTACAACGGTGCACTATTTAGAGGCATGATTGCTCTGTTCCAACACAAAGGGAACAAGGTGCCCTGGCCTCCCCCTTAGATGTGGGAGGAGCTTCAGGACTTGGTCCTGGAAGGCGCACTGGCCTCAGCCATAGCTGGATTCGGCATTGCAACTCTCAGCCCTGCTCTCTCCGCCTGATCTCTCACAGCCTCATCATAGAGGTCTCGGAAGGAACTCGGGACCGTATCATGCATCTTGGCCAGAACCTCCAGCACTTTCATCTTACTGGTCTCAGCACAAGCTCTTGGGCCCCACAGGAACTCGTAGCGTGGAGGATCACTATTGGCACCTGGAGGTACTTCAGGTACTTCTTCTACACCAGCTCTTTGGTGATGAGCCTTCTGGACTCCCCAAAGATCGGGTGCTTCCTCCCAGCATAGACCCCCAACACCCTGAGGAATTCCCAGACCTCCTCCTCAGTGGCTCAGTTCCCCTTCATGAAGATGAACCCCAGGAGCGCTATGAGGAGACCGGACTTGGGCAGCTCTTTCTCATCACTCGGACCTTTGTCACCCACTAGGCTGAGCTTGCTGATGAGGACATAGATGTTCCTGCTGCGGTCGACTTCCTTCACCTCCAGGCCAAACACCAGCTCCATGTGCTCAGAGGCTCCCCTGAGGATCTCAGGGAAGTGCTGCCTGTACTTCCTGTTGATGACCGTCAGCAGGGCGTTCTGCGTGATGGGCTCTTTCTTGCCATACTTCTCCAGCAGGAACTCCACCAGCATGCTGGCCTTCCTGGTCAGATGATCATTGCAAATGCTCTGAGTGGCCAGGGCTGCCTGGGAGGCACCTGCACTTTCTTCCTCTGGGCCCTGGGCTCCTTCATCAGATCGCGTGCAGGAAGCCCCTGCATCAGGAGAGTTATTGGCCAAGGCTCCCTGAAGCTTCTGGCTTTCTTCAGCAGCAGGGGAGCTCAGGGGAGAACCCTGAGGGCCAGAAGAGGGGGAGGAGGGGCCCTCCTCTTCTGCGGCTGCAGCAGCACTGGTCAGGGCCTCCTGGGGACACTGAGTGTCCCTCCATGCCTGGTGGCGTTTCACACGGGCTTGGTACTTATTGTTGTGCCTCCAAGGCATGAAGACACAGGTCTCGGACTGCAGGTGGGCTGCAAGCAGGAAAGCTGGCACCAAGGGCACCTAGAGTAAGGACAAGAAGATTCCGTGAGCACCTTCACCCGGGAGAGTCCTCCCCGGCCTGAACCAAGGCTGCTTCTGAGGGGTCTTTCAGGCCAGTGCTCTAGGACCCACAGGGCTCCTGTTCTCCTGGTGAGCCTATCCCCTCAGACCCCTGAGGAGGATATGAGAGTGAGCACTGGGGCACAGCCAGACAGCCCTGCTTGGGTGTTAGATGGGGGCCTATTGGGGCTGGCAGGGGAGGCAGGTTCTCTCAGTTCACATTTAGAATCAGGATGAAAATTGGGACAAGACTCCCCCATATCCGAACCCCACCTCTGCCACTCTGCACACACTCTGTTCCCTCTCCTGCTCTGAAGTTGATACTGCTTCCTTTCTTTTCACCCCAGAGGTAGAGAGGAGGGAGTGCTCAGCCCTCCACCAAAGGGTCCCAGGATCTGCCCCTCTGCTGTCCGGCAGCTGCCCCTTTACGATCACACTCTAACTTCCCCTCTCAGACCGCAGCCCCCTTCTCTCTGACTGGCCAGGAGGAAATGCTGAGCACAGGGGAGGGTCCTGAGTGGTCCATGTGATGGGAAGGATGGTCGTCACCCTGACTCCTCCAGAGCCCTGACATCCCCCCTCTGCTGACTGGCTGCCAGCTCCTCGGACCTTGGTCCCCTCCTCGCTCTGTCTCGTGTCCGTGATCACAGTAAGGGAACCCCTCATTTTTTAGAGCTGCCTGGGTGCTGCCCAGATGGTCCGTGTCTGAGTCGCAGTGCGTGGGGTGTTGTGTGTAGCCACCATTCTGGGGTGTGGAGACCCTAAGTCCCCCTGAATGTCCCACCTTCACTCTGCAGAGCTCGTGGCTCTCACTCTATTGAGCAGAGCCAGAGGCCAGCAGAGCCTCACTGAGGCATTCTTCCTCGACACCCACTAGGGGTTAGTGGATGCTCTCGGGGCCTAAGAACTAGGCTGAATCCTCTGGTCTGAGAGCAGGGGCAGAGTGGCCTGAGGATGTGGGGTCCCCTCTTTTTGGCCGGAAAAGGGGTTGAGGTTGTGGCGATGTGTCCCCGCACTAGGAACTCACGTCACCTCCAACTTTGACAACTGATGAGACTTGAGACTCTTCTGTCTGGTCACAGTCCACAGCAGGTCTCAAAGAAAACAGCACTCTCAAAGATGATGTCGCACTCCAGCATGTTTAGGAAGAAGTCACTTCCTGTCATGTGCATCTGGGCTTCAGGAGGACAGCAGGGGTGGGGCCTGGGTGGGTGGGGTTCCAGGGGAGTTTCCTGCAGCATTGGCAAGGGAGTTTTCCTTGACTCTTAGGAGGTCCTGGGATGTCACTCTGATGAACTCAGTCAACTGGCCTCACTCCATGCCTCTCACTTCTGTCAGCAACCCCGGCAGAGAGTATTTAGGAGTCCGAGCCTAAAAGCCTTCATGGAGGTCTGGAGACTGACAGCGAGGGCTCTTTGGAGCCCCTTCTTCTGTGCTGAGTGAAGCTCTCTGTTCTTTGTGTCTTCCCTTGACTGCTGTAGGTGCTGGGCTAAGGCCCATCTGCTGACCTGAGGACAAAGCCTCACATGGAAGGCATCAGATCCCCAGACTCCTGGTGTGAAGTGCATGTACCTCTCATCTGGACACTTCTTCCTGATGCTTATCTGGACACTTCTGCCCGAGGCTTCCTGGAAATGGCTGAAGCAGGTAAGAAGAGCTGAGAGTGAAAGATAAGAGACTGTCTTCTGTGGTATGGAAGCCCTCACATGTCACTCACTATCTTCATATTGACTCCTAGCAAGGCCTGGAAATTTTCTGCCTGTTTGACTATGCAAAAGCCTTTGCCTGTGTGTATCTCAGGAAACTGCAAAATTTTTAAAGAGATGGGAATACCAGACCACCTTACCTGCCTTCTGAGAAACCGGTATACAAGTCAAGAAGCAACAGTTAGAAGTGGACCAGGAACAACAGACAGGGTCAAAATTGGGACACGGGTACATTAAGGCTGCATACTGTCACCCTGATTATTTAATTTATATGCACAGTACATCATGAAAATTCCCAGATGGATGAACACAAGCTGGAATCAAATTGCCGGGGGAAATATCAATACCTTCAGATATGCATATGATACCACCCTTATGGCAGAAAGTGAAGTGGAACTAAAGAGACTCTTGATGAGAGTGAAAGAAGAGAATGAAAAAGCTGGCTTAAAACGCAACATTCAAGAAACTAAGATCATGGCATCTGGTCCCAACACTTCATGGCAAACAGATGAGGAAAAAGTAGAAACAATGGAAGATTTAATTTTCTTCTCCAAAATCACTGTGGATGCTGGATGCAGCCATGACGGTGGTGGTTGTGGTTTAGTGACGAAGTCCTGTCTCACTCTTGTGACCCCATGGGCTGCAGCCTTCCAGGCTCCTCGTCCGTGAGATTCTCTCGGCATGAATACTGAAGTGGGTTGCCATTTCCTTCTCCAGGGGATCTACCTGACCCAGGAATTGACACCTGCACTGCAGGCAGATTCTTTATCAACTGAGCTACAAGGGAATCCCCAAATTAAAAGACGCCATGAACTTAAAAGACGCTGTTCCCTTGCAAGAAAAGCTATGACAAACCTAGAGCACATAATAAAAAGCAGAGACAGCACATTGCCAAAAGAAGTGTGTCTAGTCAAAGCTATGATTTTCCCAGGGGTCGTGTGTGGATGTGATGATTATTGTTTGGAGTTGTATATTCTCTA